>JASDQU010818487.1:12508-24156 GCA_032191745.1 Picea mariana | reverse complement strand
TTTTACAATCTTCAAGATAAATTTAAAAAATCGGTCAATTGTAAAACCAATAGTTCCTCGTTATCTTATGAAAAAGTAAACTTAGGAACTAAGGACAATCCGTAGTGCATTAATCTAGGGGTAGGATGTTCTGAACAAGAAAAACTTGCATTTATTAAATTGTTCAAAGAATTTAAAGATGTATTTGCATGGACGTATGACGACCTTAAAAATTTCGACCCTAACATCATTCAACATGTCATTCCTATGAAGCCCCAAACCTTACCCTTTCAACAAAAATTGAGAAAAATGTACCCTAGGCTCGAACCGACCATTCACAAAGAATTGAATAAGCTCCTAAATGCTAAGATAATTTTTCCTATTAGGCACACTCAGTGGGTTTCTAACCTTGTCCCAGTCCAGAAGAAAAGTGGGGAAATCTGACTCTGGGTCGATTTCCAAAACCTCAATAGAGCGTCTGATAAAGACAACTATCCTGTCCCACCCATGGACTAGATCCTTCAACAGGTATCTGGTTCTAAGAGGCTATCCTTATTGGATGGTTTCTCAGGGTACAACCAAGTCCTGATGTCTCCACCAGACCAACTTAAAACCACCTTTCGTACCCTGTGGGGCACTTATGCTTATTGAAAAATGCCCTTTGGATTGATTAATGCTAGTGCCACTTTCCAGAGAGTGATGGACATCGCTTTCCGAGGCTTAATCAATCAGTCCATCGTAGTTTACTTAGATGATGTGACTATTATTTCTAAAAACAAAAACGATCATCTAGCTCACTTACGAGTCATTCTACAACGATGTCATAAATACGACATCTCCTTGAATCCTAAAAAACCCATCTTTGCAGTAGAACAGGGTAAACTCTTGGAATTTATTGTGTCAAATGAAGGGATGATTATCAACCCCAAAAGGACTCAAGTCATCGCAAAACTTCCCCCTCCTACATCCAAAAAATCTATGCAGTCTTTCTTAGGCCAGATTAACTTTGTGAGAAGATTTGTCCCCAGTTTCTCCGAAATGGTCAGACCCTTGCAGAACCTAATTAAGAAAGACACCCAATATCACTGGGGACCCCTAGAAAATCAAACTTTTAATGCAATAAAGAAGGCCATAATAGACGCTCCGTCTCTCATGAGCCTCGATTTTTCTCAAGACTTTACACTCTACACTTTTGCTTCTGACCGTTCCTATGCCGCCGTCCTAACCCAAAAGAATGCTGAGAACAATGAAGTACCCAATGACTTTATGAGCTATGTTTTCAAAGGCGCTGAACTTAATTACCCAGTGGTAGATCGACAAGCCTATGCTGTTTTCAAAGCAGTCAAGAACTTTCGGTCCTATCTTTTGAATTCGAGGACAAAAGTCATTGTCCCTTACCCAGCCATCAGGAACCTGTTAGTACAGAAGGAACTAGGTGAAAAGAGGTCTAAATGGGTCACCTCATTACAAGAGTACGACTTAGAAATCACCCCAGCTCAGATAGTGAGAGGCCAAGGGTTATGCATGTTAGTTTTTGATTCAGCAGCAGGACAGCAAGAAGAAAGTGATACGTCAAACCCAAGACAACACGATCAAAATGCAATCTATTCTGCACAAAACTCTCTCAGCCCTTGGTATGACGATATAAGATTTTTTCTTGAACATGGGTCAGCCCCCCGTCACTTGGATTTTGATAAAAGAAGAGTTTTGAGATTAAATTCTGCCTCCTTTAATCTGGTTAATGGTATTCTGTTTCGTCAAAGTTTTGACGGCGTACTGATGCGCTGTCTTGAAAAAGACGAAGCAGAAAAAGTCTTGCTAGAGTTGCATGCAAGAGAAGCTGGTGGTCATTTTCGTGGTGACACCACTGCCCATAAGGTTTTAATAACCGGTTATTATTGTCCCATGCTTTTTAGAGACACCCATGCCTTGTGTCGTAAATGTGTCATCTGTCAGAAGGCATCAGGGCAGTTACAAAAACCAGCCTTTCCTTTGCAGCTCGTTTCAGTAGACTCTCCTTTTCAGCAGTGAGGCCTTGATATCATAGGTCCAATCAACCCCCCATCCTCACAGCAACACAATTTTATTGTGACAGCCACATATTACTTTACGCGATGGTCTGAAGCTGCCGCGTTAAGAACTGTCAACACCAGTCAGGTAATTGCCTTTCTAAATTCGAATATTATCACTCGTTTTGGTATCCCTGACTATTTAGTATTCGATAACGCTTCTTACTTTTCCTCTCTTGGGATGAGTGTGTTATATTTGGAAAAAGGAATCAAATTAAAGTATTCTGCTAGCTATTACCCCCAGGGAAATGGATTGGTAGAATCAACAAATAATAACTAGATTAAAATCATCAAGAGAACAGTGTTTGAAAATCACAAAAATTGGCACAATGCATTGTTAAGCACATTGTGGGCTGATAGGGTAACACCAAAAGATACTGTGGGTAACTCCCCCTTTTTTCTCGTTTATGGAAGAGAAGCAATTATGCCACCTCACATTCTTCTTCCTTCACTTCAGCTATCACAAAAAATTCAAGAAGAAGATTGTCCCCCTTTGGAAAATTGAATTAACGCTTTGATAAAGCTAGAAGAGTTAAGAACCCAAGATAAACATAAGTTAGATCAACATCAATTATTGGTTGAAATATGGTTCGATTCTAACTCTGCTTCTGATAGGAATTTCGAAGTAGGTGATCTCGTCTTGAAATGAGACAAACCGCATGAGGGAAAGGGAGACCACACAAAATTTGAAAACTTATGGCTTGGACCATTTTTAATTGCTGAAAAGTTGGGTCCCAGTTATTTTCGATTGCAAAATCTAGAAGGACAGCTTAACACCTATCCGATGAATGGCCAAGCCTTGGAAAGATATTTTGCTTGAAAGAAATCCTTGTATATTATGTACATATTTTGCTTTTGTTTGATTTTTCGTTTTCTTTTTGTTTTTGATTTCCCCTTTGAGTTTATCAGTTTGTGTTTTTAGAAATACACATACCTGTATACTAAGCTATTCAAACAAAGAAAACAGAAAATTCCTTCGTTGAAATAACTGCTGAGAAAATTGTATAAACATCAATTGTATATTTTTGAAATTTATATCTGTGTTGGCAAAAATTCTGTTGTTTGAAAGAAGTTGACTGATGTCGATCTCTGAGTAAATCCTGTCATGATCATCTATTATCTTTTTATGCTATCCATTTTCCTTAAGGGAATGACTCAGAAGATGTCTCCCTGCCTTAGGAAGTTGTTTTTGTAAATAAAACATCTCTGGATCTTAATAAAGGCCAGTTCTAAAAAAAAATTCTGATGAGGTCTGAAAAAATGTGTTAAAATATCATGATTTTCAGCATCACCCTGCTCAACTATATATATTTGAAAAACAAAACAAAATAAACCATTAATAGAGCTATGGGAAGTGCTTGTAAACCCACCGGGATGCTGAACAGGTATGCTGGCAGCGGATAAATGCATGCATGATGCCAAGACAACTTCGTCGGGGTACTGAACAGGCCCGCTGCCAGCGAAGCAATGTCGGGTATATGAAAATTTGCAAATAAGAAACCTCTTATCCATAAAATGTCCTTTATTCTGATCTAGAACTTCTTGGCAGGATACAAATGTTAGAGTGGGTTAAAAGGCAACCCTATAGAGGCTATGGACGCCTGCTGGCAGCAGTGGCTCTGTCAACAGTATTGGAGATTTTTTCTTTAATTTCGTGACTCACTGGTCTTAAGACTCTTATCAGTTTTCATCTTTTAAAAACACTGCTGGAATAGTTGGTTAATGGTGATGTTTATACGATTTTCTGGTTGTTGTTTTTGAGTTGGAATTATTTTTGTTGTCTTAATCTGAATTTGTTCTTTTGGTAGAGATAACTGCTTCTACCAATGTTTCGCCATTGTTGGCAGCCAATTCACCTTTTTTTACTATCCTTATAAGATGCCTACACCAGTGTTTTGCAAACCTTAATTTTTTCGTCACAATTCTCAAATAAACGACACTTCTATTCGTTCTTGTTTTCACGACTGTAAGCGTGAAAACCTGGTCTTTCGAAGTCGCATTAAAATATTCACTAAATTTTCGTTATCATTCTTGTCGATATACCCATTGCGTCTACATTTTACTTATCATTATGCAGTTGGAAAAGCACCTCTTGATCTGTACTCATTTGACATTCCTTGATCGATTATACAGTTTCGTTTCATGAGTGACTGAGTTTGTGATGCATTGGTGATTGGATTTACATGTTATTTGATTAAAATCAATTCACTTGGCACATTGGTTAAACCCTTGGTGTGAATCGTTTCATACAACACTTGGTATTGATTTTGATTCATTTGTTTGGTTTTAAAACTATGGTATAACTTTAGTTCACCTGAATGACCAATCCACTTACCAAAGGTTTCGATCGATTGATTGAAGTGGTATAGTTGTAACATATGCGTTGTGATTTGAATAGTTTAAGTGTCGGCGGTTGTACCATGGTAATGACTATTCTGCATGAGCAGAAATAGCTCCACCACCTTCGCACAATATGTCATTAATGCTTACCCTTATCCCTGTTCCACCTCTACTAGAATCGGGTAAGCCTTGAGTGTTCTGCCCCTATGTATGTTGTGATTCAAACCCTGGCTCGTTCACATCACTTACCGTGTGCTCCTCTCTATGGCAGCGGTGGTGCGAATAGAGCCGAACGGTAGTCAAGCCCTGCTACTGTTCGATAACACCTGAAAAGTTTTACAAGATAAYGGTTGGCTCACGTTTGTACAGAGGTTCGATGGTTTTAATCTGTTTGTTTTATAACAATTCGCCCTTACCTTTGATGGGTGTAGGGAAAAAGTAAGTAACATTCAGTTTGAAATCAGTGAAGAGTTCATCAGCTCTGCCACAGGATTAGCAACCACGGGCCAGCGATGGTTTAGAAACTCTAAAGTTGATGAGGTTCCATGGCCATTACTGTTTGTATCACAAAAGGTCACATCCTGTGACAAAGGTATGCCTATTTCCACACTTAAACCAAGGTGGCATGATCTTTTGATAGTGGTTAAAAAATTCGTGACCTGTGAGGATCGGTATGGACTAGTTTTTCTTTATCACCTTCGACTATTAATGAATTTCATGGGTTATCCATTGAATATGCCATTTTATTTCTAGTGTATTCTTTATAAAATGGCTAAGAGGTTCAAATGAGAGAAGGATGATAGTAGCTTGTTTCACCATGACCTGATTAGACTCATCGTCATTCATCATTTAAACCTCCACGACGATAGTTGGCAAGATTTTCTCTCTTCGAATGGTTTTGTTGATTCAAAGTCAGTCCAAATTGATAAGTCTGTGGTTAGTGAGACTAAGGTCGGGCCACCCGTGCCTTTTCTTGCCCTTCTACCCTCTCCCAAACCCTTGATCAACCCTGATATTGATCTACGCGACATCATAATAGACAAGACAAAGGCTGTTAAAAAGCCCGTGAGCAAGAAGGTCAAGGGTAACCCTACTGTCGACAGCAAAGGTAAAAAGAATGCTCGACTTATATCGAGACTTGCCAGAATAAACCTAAACCTAGTGTTGATCAAAATCCCATAGTCCTCAGCGAAGACTCAGACTCTGACACCGAGTGCTTCCTAGCTAGTGAGTACCCTTACTCCCAAGGTCTGTGCTCCGAGCCACCCTATGACTTTGTTTCTAATTTACCCCCTTGCCTAAGGAACAATCCTAGCTACCTAATGAAACCCTCAGTGATTTAAATAAACCCTCACCTGCATTTTCGAAGCTCGGGTAATCATCATGCAACCAGTGTAATGTGTGGTTGGAACGCTACTATACCGACGTTCCCTTGTTACAGTCGAAAATGAAATCATTGGAAAACCAAGTTGCAGTGTTGACAAATGAAAGGGACAAGCTTCAAGCTAATGACAAGAAGCAGAAAACCATTGGTTCCATTGTTTTTAGGAATGTCGAATCAGCTACAGCCTTCGTCAATTCCAAACTGTCATGACCTAGTTGTCTTCTAATTATCCAGGTATGAATTTCGATATCAATTTTGTTTTATCAATTGCTTGCATTAATATAATGAATCGAGTTTTGGTTTACGGTTGATTCTGTCCATTATTCGAAATGACTTTGTCATAGTTTGTTTATCAAAAACGGTTATGTATGAACCCTGTATAGTAGGATTATTTTACTAAAATTAAATGTACATATGATTTGGTTATACGATTTGTCGTGCCTAGCTTAGTAGAAGCGATCGATTGGTTTTGACTTGGTGTGGTTTTCTTTAGAAACTTTCTGTTAGTTTGAATTAATGTGATCAATGAAGTTTGCTTTCGCTTGAATTTTGTTTGCATCTGACCTGTATCGGAGATTTTTATGCTAAAATTAGAGCACGACTAGGTTTTGATTTGGTATGATTTCGTTGTGGTTGGATCATATCGGCTCTGATTTAGTTTTTATGGTGTGATTTTGGAACGATTTTGTGAGCTTGAATTGTTATGATTTTTTAATATCTTATGTGTCATTATTAATGATTAGTTTAATAAATATGATGTAATCTTCTAATTCAGGAATACCACTCTATTCGACTGCGATTTGGAAAAAACAACTCTGTTTTGTATGGAATCGATATTCTCATTTAGCCTATGTCGAGGATCTATTTGCAAAAATCAAAGAAATAGTGTTAATTCATAACGATTCTGCCAGCCTCAAACCATTTTGATTCGTTCCTATTTTGATTTGATTTGCAAGTGATTAGCATGATCGTTTATATTTAATATAGTTATATCAAATTTGAAAACGATCTTGTTGATTTGGTTTGGATTCGAAGGGATCTTGTGGATCACTGAAGAAACTATCTGTGTTGATTTCAATTGGTCTGTGAAACGATTTCATTTCTGTTGAGTTATCCAATACGATTCTGTTTACCCGATTTTGTGACAACAAATGAAACAGACTACATACATCTCTGTAATCATTCGATTGATCTTAGTACTATTTGCTCTCAAATTAGTATAAAAATTTTGATTTGAATGATTCGTTTGTCTTTCAAATAGCAATTAGATATTTTTTTAATAGTGTGAATTTAATTAATTGAGTTTTGAATTGGTTTAATACGATTATGTGTTTGATTTAGAACAGCTATAGAATCGCAAGATTCTGTAGCTAGTCTTTAGAATTAGAGTTTATCAGTTTCATCAACAAAATATCCTCTTAACTTGTCCATTTTTGTTCTCTTTCAGTTACATTCGAATTGCATTGGGCATGCTATGGCAGTCTAGGAGATATTTATGTGATATAGTTTTATTTTTAAGATGATTAGTTTGAGCTAGAGATAGAAATTTGGGATATTTTCCCAGATTTGTGTAAACAGTTTTGATAACTTCTACAGGGATGTTTTACCCTATGGGAGGTCTTTAAATACTTATTATTTTTTTTAATAAGAAGCATCCTCACTTGTCTTGTAACAGCTTTCACTTTCAATATATCCTCACTTGTCTTGTAACAGATTTATGATACAAACTGAGATGAGAGTTGATGTCTTGTAACAGCTTTCGCTTTCAATATATCAAACTTTTGTTTCTAGTTTTATGCATGTCATTTTACAGTTGATTATAGACTACTTTAGCTATTATAATCTATTGCAGGTTGATATGATTCGATTAATATGCTATCCATATATGATCTCTTTCATTATTTTTAAAGTACAACAATTAGTTTGTTTCAGTTAATGAATGACAGGTTTCTCTTCTTTGTTAATTGAATCATTTTGTATAGATCTTTGCATACAGATTTATCTAACTGTGAAGATTTATAAATCATAAGGATGTTGTAAATTTTTATGTATTGTTTGTCGTGTAATTATATTTAAAGAGCACTATAGCTTTCTGTTTACGAGAATCTCTTGGAGAATCTGGTGCGGGTTTCCTCCCTCCGATCAGCTAAGACAATCATTGCATACAGGATAAACCTGGAGCATTTCTTCAGGTCAGTTTGTTATTTATTTGATAGTTAATTTGTTAGTATAATTTAAGTAGTTTAGTTAGATATATGTGTAGTTTAGATTTGTAGTTAGAGTTAGTATTTTAGTTGTTTAATTTAGATAGTTTTTATTTTATTTCTTTTTCATAAAATYRTTAAAAAAWAAAAAAAAACAATAGCTCTCGCTGTCTTAGGACAKAATACAAATGAGTTTTTCAGTTTTTSATTCAAATCTATAAATTGTAAATATTGTACATTTGTGAATAATATTTATTTCTATTAGTAGTTATATATTTAATTTCTTAGAGTTAGCATAGTATTAGATAGTAGATTGTATATATAATAGTTAGATTTGTTTAGTTTGTTTTAATAGTTATTTTTAGTTAGAATAGTAATTTTAGAGTAGTTTTATTTTTGTTTTCTTAGGACTTAGATCTGCTAACGGAGCCGCTAAACCCGTCAGGGTGGGTTATGCCAAACGGCTTGGGTTATTAGACAACCCCGGACTGGATCCACTCTCCCAGTTGACGGACGGTCAATTTCGCCCATCAATAGGTTGAAGTTGACAAACTGTAAGAAGCTGGTTTTATCTAGTCTATCCATTTGACCCAATGGGTGTCAAATCTTGTGCTGGTCAATAAGAAATAGGGAACGATTCATGTATGTACGAACTTCCCTGATTTGAACAAGTCCTCTCCAAAAGATAATTTTCGCACACCATTCATCGACTAGATAATTGATGAATGTGTAGATTGTGAGGCCTTCTCTTTCATGAACGATTTTTCAGGATATGATCAAATATAAATCAAACCCAAAGACCAGCACAAAATGACATTCATTTGTCCATTGGGTACATTCGCGTATCGTAAGATGCCCTTTGGTCTAAAAAATGTTGGCGTGACCTTTCAGTGGGCCATGTCTTTTGCTTTCCATGATCTCAAGCATATATTCAAGGCTTATTTAGATGATTTAGCATCTCGATCTCGCAAGAGAATGGATCATCCCACACAACTCCAACTTATCTTAGAGCGATGTCGCTACTTCCAGATTCACTTGATACAAATAAGTGCATCTTTTATGTAACATCAAGATGTTTGTTAGGTTTCATAGTGTCAATAATAGGGATCATGGTCGATTCTCTCAAGTTTGATGCAATAATTCAGTTGCCTCCCCCACGCACAATCCTTCAACTTCAGAGTCTACAGGGAAAGGAATTTTTTTTAAGACATTTCATCGCTAACTATTCCAAGATCACAAAGGGATTTATGTGCTTACTAAAGAAATGCGTTCCTTTTTATTGGGACGATGTCGCTCAACGCTCTTTCGAAGCATTGAAACACGCCCTCACAACTGCCCCTCTGCTTCGGCCACCTAACTATAACAAAGATTTATTATTATACCTAGCTACAACAGAGTCAACCATTGGCATGGTCTTAGTTCAGGAAGATGATTTGTTCTCATAATATGTGATCTATTACCTGATTCGAGGCCTAGTCGGACCAGAACTCAATTATTCTCATATCAAAAAACATGCGCTTGTAGCAATCCATGTTGTTCAATGGTTCCATCATTATGTTCTGTTTCGCAAGACCACTATCATTGTTTTTGTGAATCCATTCCAGTACACGTTGACATGACGGGTAATAGGTGGAAATATCAGTAGATGAATAGTCGTCCTCCAGGAGTTTGAATTAGATTTCATTTCAGCAAAATCAAAAAATTCACTGGTCTTCGCAGAACTTATTTCAGAACTTTTGGTTGAGTCAAGTGATGTTGTGCCCGAAGAGTCGCCTATCATAGGAGATATGTTTCTGTTCACATCTTCCGATCCCTGGTATGGATATATACTTATCTATCTCTAGAATTTGAAGTGCCCCACCTCTACTTCTCATGATGAGCATCACCGTATATGCCGTCAGGACAAGAATTATCTCATACTTGATGATATGTTGTATCGAAGAGGTGTATACTGCATCCTGCGCCGATGTCTCACTCACGAAGAAGCAATTATCGCGCATAATGATTTACATACCAGAGCATGTGGCGGTCATTTGTCTAGGTTGGCAACAACCCAAAAGATTTTACGAGGAGGTTACTTCTAGCCGACACTAATCAAAGATTGTATCGAGTCGGTCAAGAAGTGACACTCATGTCATATCTTCTCTCAGAAGATGAGGGCACATCCCACTCCCATGTTTCTTGTCATCACAGTTGGTCCCTTCACCAAGTGGGGGATTGATTACACTACATCCAACCCTCCTTCAACAAGGGGGCACCGTTATATCATTGTAATCATATACTACTTCACGAAGTGGGTGGAAGCTATGCCAAAATTTAAAGATGATGGAGAGACTGTGGCTCTCTTTTTATTCAACGAGATAATAGCAAGGTTCGACGTCCTGAGAGAGATTGTCACTAACCATGGCAGTCACTTTCAAAACCAGATGATGACCAAGTTAACATCAAAGCTTGGCTTGCGGAAAGAAAATTCATCACCCTACTACCCCCAAGAAAATGGTCAGGTGGAAGTTGTCAATAAGTCTCTTAAGACCATCCTACAGTGAACGATCAACTCAGCCAAGTCAAATTGGCATTTGATGTTATACTTGGAATTATGGGCTTACTCAACGTTTGTTAAGACTACAACCAGTTTCTCACCTTTTCAAATCATTTACGGGTTAGAAGCAGTCTTGCCTATCGAATGTCAGATCCCATCCCTAAAGTTGGCAGTACAATTTTTACCTGACACTTCTCCACTTGAAGAACGATTATTATACATTGATTGGCTCAATGAGCAGCATCGATATACATCCCTGGCCAACGAGGCTCACAAACATAAATTGAAGTGTCAGTATGATTGGTCTGTTCATCCTCGGATTTTCTTAGAAGGTGGCCTTGTCCTAGTCTATGACCAAGATAAGGACCCCCTGGGGGCAGGAAAATTCAAACCCTTGTGGTTCAGACCTTTCATCATAAAAGAGGTTCTAAAAAAGGGTGCTTATTGTCTCGTTGACTTTGAGGGAAATGCTTTGGTAGAGCCTAGAAAAGGGCTCTACCTCAAGAAGTATTACTCATAGGTAGGTCACCATGGGTATCTTTTAGTAACATATATATAGTCTTTGTACTATTACTTTGTAGTTTCTTTTAGTATTATGGATGTGTCATTTTTTATGTTATCTTTCGTCACTATGGAAGATGTCAAGTGAATCCGAGGTGTTCATTGGGTGCGCAGATGATGCTAGTCAGCACACTCGGAGGCTTGCCTCCATAGCTTGGGTAATTTTTACACCTCAAGGCCAGTTATTATGTTCCGAAGGTATATGCTTAGGTGACCACAAACAATGTCGTCGAGTATAGTGCATTTATTGAGTTGCTTCATGAAGCCCTGTCATTTGGTATCTCTCATCTCTAGGTCTATCTAGATGCTCAACTAGTTGTGTCTCAGTTAAATAGAGTCTACCATGTTCATGATCCGAATTTACACGGACGATTCCTTAAGGTATGTCTCTTAGAATGAAGCTTTGATTATATTACATATTTTCCTGTTCCTAGGAGATTAAACCAAATTACAAATACTCTAGCTAATCAAATTTTAGATTGGCATCTCGCACACATATGAAAGGACATACACATAAACATGTAAATACATTTTTAAAGGAAAATATGATCCATAAGACAAAAAAAGACATA
>JASDQU010818487.1:0-12444 GCA_032191745.1 Picea mariana | reverse complement strand
GACCAATAACGAGTCATGGTGCTTATGCCCTCAAAACATATATACAAGTAGTGCTCTCAGCACCTGAAAAGTCTAGACTAAATAAGGTCAAGGCCTGTGGGCCCTGTTGTAATGATCAACAGTGTTTTCCAAATGTCGAAAAAATCGGACCCATGTATGTGGTGTCCCCACTACATGAGGCTGCATAGATGGTGGAAGATCCTCAATCTCTGCCATAGGGACTGTGTGGGTGAGCAAAGTAAAGTTTCACTCGAATCATCTCAAAACCCTATTAGCCTCACCGACTGGAAGCTCTCCTGCTGCTGGTGGTCCCCCTGCAGTGACAGGTGTGGCCCCTGGCCGAGGACGATGCTTGTTCCTCCCATAATCAGCAGATCGCATTGGTCCCACATCTGCACACAATAGACACATATCCATCAAATACTATGGTATAAAAAAAATGATATATAAAAAAAAAAACAATAAAAATTACATATGTTTAACAAAAGAACAAACAAACAAAACAACGATGCAAACTTACCCATCTCTCCTCGCTCCTCACCAGGAGGTACTAGTATCACAGGATCTCTTAAGAAATCAATCCCAAAATAATGGTAATCCTCTATGACTGGGATCTGTCAGGACAACCAAGTGAAGAAATCATCATCAAAGGACTCATTGGTCCTTCCACCACCTTGTCGTGGTAGTAACATTGCCCATCTACAAACCACAGAAATATAGGCCTAATGTCCTCGTACCACCACTCAAGGACTAAAGCTTGGAACTCTTTCAAAGAAGAAAGTGCATAGAATCGTCCTGAACTCGAAGTTCCTCTGCGTCCGCGACTGACAATCTATAAGCTACCTCTTCATACAATCTAGCAGTGTAGTGCTCTAGTCAAATATTTGTGCATTTAAGCACTGGACTACATAGTTCATATGTGCACAGGATGCCTGATGTAGAGTCGTAGAACCAGTCATCCACCCAATAAGAAACACAATCGCCTGCAACGATAAGTCTGTGATCTTGCTTATGGGCACCTATGAGCTTGATCGTTCTATACCAATATCACAATAAGTTCCTATCAATTCCTATATTTTATGAGGCCCCGAAGGAAATGTTCAAAAATTGACTGGTTCCCCTCCCTTGGAGAGGCTAGTCAAAAAATATATGTCTTTTGTTGTGGGCACTAGTGACTGCCCCTCTAACATAAAGGCCTCTGCGTCAGGATGCCAATAATCAACCAAGGCATTCAGAAGCCTAGGTTGTGCCCGCATAAAAGGACATAGGAAGAACTTGAGCATCCCACATTGCATTAAGGCAACAACAACAATGGGGTCTTCCCTGACCAACTCACTAACCTCCTCATGCTCTCTTTCCCTCCAGTGAACATACATCGTGAAAAACACCAAGTTCATGAGGGTCAACCCTTGTTCTTTTTTTTTTTTTAAATTTCATCAATAAGGGGGTCCATGCGAGTTGTAATGATGATCATCGCATGTAAACGTGTGCAGTTTTTCCTCTGCCCGAATGTACATGCGGCCTATCATAAGACATCCCGCGTGGACCTAGGGCCAACCTTTTGAAGGTCGACACCCCCCAAAAAATTGAAAACAAAAGAATAAATAAAGATTTAAATTGCAAGAGGAGAGAGTTTATACTTACTTGGTCTAGACATATGGTCATTTCGTCCACTGTAGCTCCTATAATCACCACTTTTATCAAAGGGTTTTTTTTCTCCAGAGTCAATTTCCAAATCAACAATGGTGATAATGAGCTGCTTGCTTCTATTTATAGACTTTTTGGCCTCTTTTTGTCACTTTTTTGGCCCCCCTTATCAATTTCTTTAAAGCAAAAACCATTTAGAGTGATTTAGGAGTTGCGTTTGAAGGGTATGATTGGGTATCAAGACATTTTTTTGGATTTTTGGGTAACTTTTGATGGTCCATGGGAAAAACCTCAGATCATCAACTTGAGCATGTAGGTTAGGCTTTCACCCTGACTTTTGTATCTTTTTTTATTTATCCCTTTTCCATAGGATCGATCCCATCAGGTTGCGACACAGAACCATCATTGTTTCTTTAGAAGTGTCATGATTTGGTGGTAGACCTTACTGGAACATGGATACCTTAGGTAGATCCTAGTTGTGTTATGGTGTCCATGCTGTCACTAATGAATGTAGGCTCAGGAATCCTAGTTTTTCCTGATTACGAGTTTGAGCCTCATTTGCATGATTCCTTTTCACTCTTCTTTTAAGACCATTTAAAACCCTCTAAACATGAAAATATTGTCAAGTGATATTGTGGCCTTTCATGCTCGTTAAACTGAAATTTGAAGTCATGTCTATCTGGCGGTAGTTTACCCCTTTTTCGGTCCGGACGGTCAACTGTACGAACAAAGGTATACTCTAAGGAACTTCAGTTCTCTAGAAGAGTACTCTCAGGTATCATTTTAACCCTTTTTTGGGCCTGAGGGACTAAATGTATGAAAAGGGAACCCTCACGGATTCCATAGTTAAGCTCTTTTTAGACTCCCTAAAATTGAAAAGATCGCCAAGTGACCTTATTCTTTAACACTCAACTAAAATGGTCTAGAAGAACATTCCTGACAGAGTCCATAGTTAATCTTTTTTCAAACTCCTTAAAAATGAAAAAATGGTTGAGTGATCTTGTTTTTATCACACTCATTAAAATGGTTTTGAATAGATGTCTTTTCGGTGCTAGTTTACCCCTTTTTCAAACTAACTAGACTACCTTCGAAAAAGGTACCCCAGTGGAGTCTCCTTTTACATTTTTTTAGGCTCTCTAAATATGAAAAACCACCAAGCTTAGCTTCTATGGGCTCGTTAAATTCACATCGAAGGACTTTACCATTGTGTGTTGTGTTAATCACATTTGCGTACCCACGTCTTTGGCCTAATGTTGGATCCATGTTGCTCTCAACTGAACCATCTAAAGCATTCCTTATATGCAAGCCCTGTAGCACTTTGCCTCTGTCTCTTGACACCTTTGGCCCCTGGAGGATTTTTCCTGAGTGTCCTTACTTTGAACATTAGTCTTGTCTCTGCGCCCTAAACTTGTATGTTTGCAACACTCTTTCCTCCTTTGTAATGTAACATTCTTTTATTCTTTTTCCAAAATTATTGAAAAAGACAAAAGAAATCAAATATACCCCAAAAAGAGGAAGGAAAAAGTATTTTCTTTATTGGAAGCATAACGAGTCGCCTTTGGATAAAGCACATCTGTTTATTTGTTTTTCAAACTCTGGGATTTAATACAACCTTAGGAAGATATTCTCACTACATAGAGCTATGCCCTCCTCCATTTGGTTATTCTTCCAAACATATGGAGAGTTTGCATTGCCTCCTGCCTCATAAACTTTTGCTAATGCCATGATGTCTGAGTCTCATCATTTGTCATGCTATTTTCCAAGGGAATCTTTTACCAAGCCTGAGTCGGTGCCTCTGCAGTTTGTCTCTTGCCCTCATACCCAGCCATCCTGAATGACGAATCAAGTCTTTATTCAAAATCAATGAAGCCTTCATTCTGATCATCAAGATTCTCTAGTCCATGACCGACGAGTCATCGAAGACCTCTGGGTAGTGAAGTCGTACACTCATATTACACTCCTACCCGAGTTTTGAAGATTTTGAAATTGTTGCTCGAGCTCTGAAGACCTCATCTCCAACCATCAGGGCTTATCAGCTTCTAAGAAGATGGATACTCTACATGTATATCTTTTTTATTTCGAGATGTAGCTTTGTTGTGTATTGCTCACGGCTACACTTTATATAGTTATATGACATGTATCTACAGTGTATTTGATTGGTAGCCATGATTTTGTTTTGTCCTAAGAATGGGTATGCCCACCTTGGTGAGACAATTGTTATTTGTGTAGACAGAACCTCCCAATTTCTAGTCTCTAGGCTCACTTGTTCTGCACATCGATGAATATTGTTAATGTATTTCAGCCATCAGATGCTCTTCTGACCTCACACATTAGGGGGCATCTTTTATAACCCTAATTTGCACCAGACATTCTGACCTAGAATTAAGACATCTTAGATTCCTTCTTTTCCAAAACACTATTGAACAAGTCTTCTTAAAAACCCTTTTTATAAAGGCCCACGCCCCCTGGTCCATTACTGCACACATGTACATGCTAGCTGACCCAAGACAGCCCACGTGTACCTACAAAAGCACAAAAAAGGGAAATTTGCTAATGGAACATACAGCTTTGGGTGAGTTAACTAAACCTTTTGGCCATGCATGGCTGGAAGTTCGACCAAATACCTAGCTTCTTCTAGACTATAAAAGAAGGGTTAGGGGTCCCATTTGGAAGAGGAGAATCATAGCAAAGAAACTATACCCGATTGTGCATTCCCTTTGTCCCAACCTTTATCCATCGTTGTGCAAAGAGAAATATAGAGAAAAGAAGTTGGAGGACAGTTGAAGAGAAGCCCAGGACCAAGTTCGTGGAGCAGTGGCCAGCTTCATCATTGTAAGTTGATTTGTTGAAGTTAATAATAAAGAAGTACTTTTCCCATCCCACCATATGAGGTTTTCATGGTTTATTGCATACATGCTGATTAAATCTCTAACCCATTAATCAGTAGATCAAATGCATGTGGAGTTCTTTGTTTGTCTTGTGTGAATGCACGTTAGCCTTGGGAGGAGAACTGCAGTCAAAGAGTGATCAAGCATGAAAAATGATCGATATCAAACACCCGAAATAAGGTATGTTCACTTGATCTTCTTAACTACGTATTTTCTTAAGAATAATGGGGATTAGGTCTGGGACGATGGTGGAAAGTAGGAATCTTTAGGTGTTTTCTACATGCATGATAAAACCCTAAGTGCTAGTCCATATAGGGATTTCCCACTCACAGCAGAATTGGTGACCATACTGGAGATTATCTAGGGTTTCTAGAATGTTTTGTCTGGGGTATTTTTAAGAACTGGTTTCATTTCCTGTTTTTAAAGTTTCTGCAAAATTCTGAGCTAACAGAGATTTTGGTCTTCCATACCAGTTATCTTTGTTTATTTTCTCGACTGTATTTTTTTTTTGAGACCCACAGAGGTACACGCAACCTGTATAAGATCTGCACATGTGTACCCACGCCCTACATTCTCACAGAGCACGTGTACACGCTAGCTAAGGAAGTGTCAGTCGCGTGTATAATTCGAGAAAATTTCTTTTAGAGAGGCAGTCATCCTCTTCCCTATCAGAATTAGTCCTTCTCAGGGGTTTTTTGTAACTCTTTCTAGTCTTTGTTGTTTGCATTCTATAGCTTAGGTTTCACCTCAGATTGGTTTGTTTTGTGAAGTTTTCCTTGAATTGTTTTCCTTTTTCTGTTAAAGTAAGTGTCTGAGTCTTCAACAGATTCTAGTTCTCAGTACCAGTAGTCTCTGACTAGGCTGAGTTGCTTGSCTTTTCATTTGTCTCAKATTTTTAGGGATACACGCGGCTTGTATAAGGCCAAAACACATGCACACGCRCTCTAAMTTTCCACAGCTCGCAAGCACATGCTTGTTGTTGAAATGTCAACAGTGTGCTTGTGGAGAAAATTTTTGTTGAAGGTGAGTCAGTCATCCTTTCCTCTGATAGGAGTTATACCTCTYAGGTTTTTGGGTCTCTATCATAGTGGTCAGTAACTTAGGTTTGATCACAGCAATAGCTTTCYTTTTCATTAAGAAGTTCTTCTTCAAAATTTTCTTTTATAGGGTTTTTAGACAAGTGTGAGAGTCAAATTTTAATTTTCTTGTGTGCGATTTTTAAAGTGACTCTTTACGATCTTCTCTTAGGCAAGAAGTTTTCTTGGTTTTGACTTGTTGATATTTTTCCCTTTTTGCTTTGTGAGCATTCAGATAAAAAAAAGAAAAATTGTATTTCTTTGTTTGGTTAAAAAGTGTTGTTTTGCATTAGTAACCAGGGAAAAGTCTTTTCTTTCATAAGTTATTGATGGTTTACTTATATCATAAGTAGCTCATAGTCGAGTGAAATCCTTCATTGATTTTGTTGTTCAAAGATCTTAGAAATGTTTTAAGTTTGAAAAGTTGCTTAAAATTTGAGTTAAGTGAAGGTTTTTTGTTTCTAGCGTTCTGTTTATTTTGCTCTCATCTTTCAAACATCACTAGTTTCACTTTCATAACCTTTGACATAAGAGAAGAAATAAAAATTAACGCTAAATCTAAAATTCATTAGACTTTTTATGATTTTAGGGTCAACCAACTAGTTTAAGGTTAGGGCCTTGAATTAGGTTGGAGAGGAAACTCTTCAAGGCCATTAAAATCAAACATTAGAGTCTGAGATAGGGAGTGTCAAAGTCTAGTATCGTGAAATTTATCTGGGACCATCATCTAACACAGGGGCTAAAAACGAGGTCACGTGCGGAAAGGTAGAGGAGATAACCCCTCCAAAGATGGACCAATCGTAGTGGAGAACACATATAGAGGGCTTGTCTTTGGATTCCGTCGATTGCATTTACCACGTATTTTTGTGGGTCTCGAGTCCATTCAATGTCCTCAATTGTCTTGTAGACCACTTTCCTTTGATACCCATGATAGGTTTTGGGCTCGATACCTTGCTCATTGTGGTCTACTCGACTTTCGACTATACCCGCTTGGTGACTGTTCGTGTGTTGGCAACCTAGTTGCCTAGCTTTTTAGAGACATACACATATGACTGTGAGGGTATACCGCAGTACCTAGGACAGACATCAGGCCACAGTTTGTACAGTATACCTACAGGGTGCTTCCATGTTCAAGTTGCACTTGTACCGGTAAGTTTCTCTAGTGTTGGTTGTTGTAACTATTCTTCCAATTAGTTTAGTGTTTCCTTGTTTTAACTTGGAGGGAATTTTTTAGTGTGTGTTGTTTTTTGAACGAATAGAAAGCCCTAGGGTGTCTTTGATATTCTCTCACAGTGGAGGATCACTAGCTCCGCCAATCACGAAGGCTTCTGGGCCTATCACTGGTTACAATGGAGCCACCCCCGCCACCACTAAGGCGAAATCTAGACCAACAAGGGTCTTTTGAAGCGACCAGGTCACAAGAAATTGTGCCCAACCAACATCTGGAGGAAATGACCATTTTGGTCTTTGGAACAAAAGCCCTTGGTCGACCTGAAACTCCAACCAATGATCTTTCGGCACCCATCATCGTACTGATTCACCCTTACGAGTGCCAGACAGTGTCGCACTCAGCAATAGAAGCAAATGTTGTCGCTCCTTCTGGGAATTATTCAATTCCCACTACGGTTGTCACCATAGGAGAGTTTCCACCTCCTAACCCACCATCACCAGTCCGAGCCACCATGGTCTCAACCACCTCTACCTCACAGAGTGGTCCGATCTCGTCTATGGCAACAGCCACAACCCTTTTTACACCAAGTGCGACAGGCCCTCTGTTCTCATACGGGATGCCTAGCTCAGGTACAAGTCTTGTACTTTCCTACTCCACTTCACAGAATTTAGGTCTAGGGGTAGGGATCTCTAACACTCCTTTGTAAGGCCACATGGGGGGCACTTCAGCTTCTTTTAACGCTTTCCCTTATGGGGGAGGTCATATACCTCCTTCGTCCTCTTCTCTCAGTGGCACCCACCAACAATCTGTCGGGCCACCTACACACCATATTTTGTTTGGAGAAGTGATTCAAGGACCACCTTCACATAAAATGCCGGTAGGTTCGACACCATTTTATTTTTTTAGTGTATTTGGTAACAACGTTTTCTCGTCAACTTCTTTTTCAGTTGGAGGAAATCTCGGTTACAGACAACCTATTACTATGCAGGGTACTATTCCTGTATAGGGGGCAAACCCAAAAACTTCTTCTACATACGGGCCTTGGAATTCTTGGCAGGGATCAATTCCCTCATCAGGAATGTCGATCTGGGGAAATTATTTTCACAACCAATGGAACCCCAGACAAGGTACTATACCTATTCCCATGGGATCGACATGGGGCGACCCTTCCAAAAGTCCTCTAAATGAAATGCATGCCCAACCATCTATCTACTATTTTGGTAATTATTCGATGATGTCTCCTCACATGCAGAATCCATATGCTAGTCATGGACATGGCTTTTACCAGAACCCAGGCCAGCAGTCGAACTTTTCCTAGCAACATGGTGCCAGTCAAACTCCAGGTCCCTTTTTCCATGGTTATCACCAATAACCCAAACTACATTTTCTAGAAACCTCGCATTTTCCAAATTTGACGAGGTTGTTAAATGACCCTATCTGTCACAATCCGTGTTGGCCCCCTATGATGAAAAAGATGCCTTTGGACATACCAAAATTCGAAGCCAACCGTAATGAAGATCCAGGGGATCATGTGACCACCTTCCATATTTGGTGCTCGTCTAACTCATTGAAAGATGACTTCATACAGTTGAGATTGTTTCAACGTACTCTCATTGGGAGTTCCACAAAATGGTAGATTGAGATCGACCGCTCAAGATACTCTTCCTTCGGTGAATTGGCAATGGATTTCCTAAACCATTTCCAATTACCTTTGAGATATGACATTGGCACAAAATTGTTGGTGAATTTCGCATAAACAAAAGCGGATCATATATCTGATCACATCTGAGAATGGAGACACCGAAAGAGTTTAATTAAGGTGCCAGTCCCACCAACATTCATGTTCGAGTGGTTCCTTAAGTCTTTGGTCCCACAGTTATTCAAAGAAGTCACGATGTCAGGAGTGTTTTCTGAAGAATATGCCATCATGAGTGCTCAACAACTTGAGCTAATATATTCCTAGCTTGGTTTATTATACGAGATCTTTTCATATGCACCACGCTCAATACTTGATAAAACAAGACAAAGAGCTAGACCACATGCAGATGGTATTGTTGGTTCAACACAAACAAAGCCCGTCGAGCAACTGATGAAGCAATTGCAAAAATTATCTATACAACACACAACATCCAGCCAAACTACTATTTTGGCTACTCCCCCTACTAAAATGTCGGATGTACACACAGTGAAATTAACAAATCCAAATGCCACCCAGTAACCTGAAGGAAAGAAAAAACAACAAAAGAAGGGTAAGGGGGATAAGAAACCCACTGGTAATGTTGGATGGGGAAACACTGAGAAACAAAAGGCGAGGTATCCATGCAACTTGTGCGCGAAATACCACCCGACCCACCACTGTCCTCATCTTGCAGAGGCCCAAAAGTTTATGACACAGCAACAACCTGTCGTGTTAACCAATCCATTTCAACATGGGAAAAACCTAACCCAAGCCTCTACAAGTGCGTAAGTGGGAAATCAAGGACCCTATCCATCTTCGAACAATCCCACATCCATGAATGTGTATATGATGAAGGGTGATGCTTTTATATCGACTAGATCGCATGACTACAGTAAACCAAGCACTTCTGAGAAGGGCAAAGAAGCCGAACTCCTATCTCTTCCTCTCTAGATCGATAAGACTTTGGGTTAAACAATGACATGCATCCCAAAAGGAATGTTCAAAAAATCTTCTCACAACCCCAATGCAAGGGTCGCCCATAACTATTCTGTGGTGGAGGATTTGTTTCAAACCCCTTGTGCGATGTCTGCTTTGGAGGTCCTCCAAAGCTTCCCTTCCCAGAGGAAATCCTTGTTAGCTTCTTTAGGATCTAACAAGACTTGTAATCTGGGTACCATCATGCTAGATACAACCGACTTAAAACCTCGTTGGCCTTACAACGTAGTGTTTCAAATAGTAATGGCTCACCCCATGAAAAATTTTACATGGAATATTTTCTGCATGGTGGTTGATGAGGGCACCTCGACATGCGTTATGTCATTGGATTTCAGAACCAGATGATGACCAAGTTAACATCAAATCTTGGGTTGCAGCAACAACATTCGTCACCCTACTACCCCCAAGAAAATGGTCAAGTGGAAGTTGTAAATAAGTCTCTTAAGACCATCCTACAGTGAACGATCAACTCAGCCAAGTCAAATTGGCATTTGATGTTATACTCGACATTATGGTCTTACTGAACATCTGTTAAGATTGTAATCGATTTTTTACCTTTTCAACTCATTTAAGGGTTAGAAGCAGTCTTGCCTATCGAATGTCAGATCTCGTCCCTAAAGTTGGCAGTACAATTATTGCCTGACACTTCTCCACTTGAAGAACGGTTATCATACCTTGAGAAACTCAATGAGCAGCATCGGGATGTGTCCCTAGCCAATGAGGCTCACAAAGATAAAGTCAAGTGTCAGTATGATCGGTCCGTTCATCCTCAGATTTTCTTAGAAGGCGACCTTGTCCTGGTCTATGACCAAGATAAGGACCCCCTTGGGGCAGGAAAATTCAAACCCATGTGGTTCGGACCTTTCATCATAAAAGAGGTTCTAAAAATGGGTGCTTATCGTCTAGTTGACTTTGAGGGAAATGCTTTGGCAGAGCCTAGAAATGGGCTCTACCTCAAGAAGTATTACTCATAGGTAGGATACCATGGGTAAATTTTTGTAACATATGTATAGTCTTTGTACTATTACTTTCTAGTTTCTTTTAGTATCATGGACGTGTCATTTTTTATGTTATCCTTCATCACTATGGTAGATGTCAAGTGAATCCAAGTTGTTCATTGGGTACAGAGATGGTGCTAGCTGGCACACTCAGAGGCTTTCCACTGCAGCTTGGGTAATCTTTATACCTCGAGGCCGGTTATTATCTTCTGGAGGTATATGCTTAGGTGACACCACAAACAATGTCACCGAGTATAGTGCAGTTATTGAGTTTCTTCGTCACACCCTGTCATTTGGTATCTCTCATCTCTGGGTCTATTTAGACACTCATATAGTTGTGTTCCAGTTAAATAGAGTCTACCGTGTTCATGATCCAAATTTACGCTGATGATTCCTTAGGGTACGTCTCTTAGAATGAACCTTTGATTATATTACATATTTTCATGTTCTTAGGAGATTAAACCATATTACAGATACTCTAGCTAATCAAATTTTAGATTGGCATCTCGCACACATATGAAAGGACATACACATAAACATGTAAATATATTTTTAAAGGAAAATATGATCCATAAGACACTAAAAGACATAAAAATCCATATATAATATCATAATCATCAAAGTACATAGGTGGACACAAGCGCCTCAAAAGTATGACCAGTAACGAGTCATGGGGCTTATTCCCTCAAAAAATATATACAAGTAGTGCTCTAGACTTTTCAGGTGCTGAGAGCACTACTTGTATATATTTTTTGAGGGAATAAGCCTCACAAAGGGACCTTTAGCCATCCCTTATTGCGCATTCCATTTGTCCCAACCTTTAGCCATCCTTGTGCAAAGAGAAATATAAAGAAAAGAAGTTGGAGGAAAGTTGAAGAGGAGCCCAGGACTAGGTTCGTGGAGCAGTGGTTGGCTTCATCATTGTAAGTTAATTTGTTGAAGTTAATAATAAAGAAGTACTTTTCCCATCCCACCATAAGAAGTTTTCATGGTTTATTGCATACATGTTGATTGAATCTCTAACCCATTAATTTGTAGATCAAATGCATGTGGAGTTCTTTGTTTGTCTTGTGTGAATGTAGGTCAGCCTTGGGAGGAGAGCTACAGTCAAAGAGTGATCAAGCATGAAGAAGGATTGATATCAAATGCCCGAAATAAGGTATGCTCACTTGATCTTCTTAACTACATATTTGCTTAAGAATAATGGGGATTAGGTCTGGGACGATGGTAGAAAGTAGGAACCTTTAGGTCTTTTCTACATGCATGATAAAACCCTAAGTGTTAGTCTGTAGAGGGATTTCCCACTCACAACATCTAGGAAACGTTTTTTATTTTAGGACCTTGGAATATATTTCAAAAAGTTTTCACTTACAAATTTTAAAAGCCACTTTTTCAGTTGTAGAACGTAGTTTGATTTCTGCACAAATGTTCTAAAAGATTTTATTTCTTCTCTTTTGTCTCTTGAAAAACACCATACGTTGCACATCTGTACCCTTTTGAGTAAATCAAGCCACTTAAATTCAATGATTAACACTAAAATCAACTAGAATTTTTTTTCTAGGATTCACCATGTCGTCTAGGCTTTAGGGCCTTGAAATAGGTGTGGAGAGGAAAATATTCAAGGCTGCTTAAAAAAATTAATAGTTTGTGATAGGAAGTGTGAAAGTCCAGTTTTGTAAGATTCATCTGGGACCCCCCTCTAACACAGGGGATAAACATGAGGTCGCGTGAGGAAAGGTAGAGGATATAACCCCTCCAAAGCAGGACCAAACATAGTGGGAATCATAAATTGCAGGTCATTCCTGTGATTTTCCTTGATCACATTTGACTATGGAGCTTTGTGAACCTTGAATGCGTTCAATATCCTTAGTTTTTTTCTGGACCATTTTCCTTTGGTACCCTTGAAAGGCTTTGGACTTTGTTATCCTGCTCATTACAATCAACCCAACTATCGATTGTACCCACATGGTGACTAACTATGAGATGGAAA
>JASDQU010818486.1:55167-72007 GCA_032191745.1 Picea mariana | reverse complement strand
TAAAAATCCAAAGAGTGCACCAGTCATCATCCATTGCAAAGGTTATGGGCCTTAAAATTACCCAAACTCATGACTATTTTTGTGATGGTCTAGAATGTCCAGCGATACCAATTAAGTCTTATTTTCAATCTCGAGATTAGTATTTTTAGCTCTTGATCTGTATATATACCAATAAATTATCTACTATTTTTTTTGAATGTGTTATATATTGTCTTATTCAAACCCAAGGGATGCTTCCCCACATTTGTGGATGACATCCCTAATAAACCTGTATGCATAGACCAATGTGCCTCCCCCAGGGTGATTCAAATTGGGCACTTATCAACATGGAATTATCCAAATTACCAACAATATTAGTGACAACCAATTGAGATAACCCCTAGGATGTACACATTAATGTTATTATTATTATTTAATCAAGGAAAACCTAGCAGGAAAACCCAAGGGAATAATAATAAATTTTGATCTATACACTTTCGATGAAATGTTTTCACAATTTTTTACTCTATTACTAACTTTATGAATCTTCTATTAAAAAGTATGTAAATATTAGTTGAATCTTTTATTAAAAATGTGTGCTAAGTATTGCATTTTATTACTAAGTTTATGAATCTTCTATTAAAAAAGTATGTAAGTATTAGTTGAATCTTTTATTAAAAAAGTATGCTAAGTATTGCATTTCGTTGATTTTGTATTAAATATTGGATTTGGTTAATGTATGAAAAATTTAGTTGAATAATTACTCCTATGAAACGTTAGTTTTTCATCTATTTAATGATAAACTTATAATAATTATTCATTAAAATTATGATAGTTATATTTTATAATTTAAAAATTATAGTTAATTAAATTAAATTTAAATTATTAAATATGAAAACAAAATCATTAATAATAATGAATTTCAATCTTTGTCTTCCATGGTAACAATTTATAACCAAGATTTCTAAGGTTTTCTTCCATGGTAAGAATCTATATCCAAGCTTTCTAGGGTTGAATTATGGTCAGGAAAACTTTAGAGGCTAAACTTCATGATTTGTCTTGTTTTTTCTAAAAATAATTTGATATTTTCTATTTATTTTTTTTAAATTATTCACCCAAATTCTATGGGATAAAATTATTTTACTCGAAAATTTATCAATATTTTCTAAAAAATATACAAATACTTAGAAATTGGAATACTTTTACAAGAATACCACCAAACATTTTATAATTAGTATTTTAAGAATTAGTAAAATGGACAAAGGTTTCTATACTAAGTATGGATCCTTAAAATTTTCCTTAATTGTAGCTAGGCTCTAGAAAAAGACTATTTTAAAATTTCCATTTCCTTCCTATATTGACACTTATTTCAAGGAGAAATGTAAAAAGAATGATTAATATAAGCTTATATGTTTAGAAAACTAAAGGATGGAGTGGAATAGGTGAAGGCCATGATAGTTGCACCGATTAATGTTGGGAATGCCATCAAAGTTGGTAGCGTCAACACCACAAGTGTGATTACGGAACTCATAGATGTTGCAAGAAGTTATTTTGTTGGAATTGTCCTTAGAAGTTCCATCAAAGTAAGTATATATTTATTTGAATTTTGAATTTTTTAAACAATAAAAATTTCGAGGTTTGATTTTTTAATATCATCATTTAAAAAAAATGTAATATACTTTAAAATAAATCTTTACTACTATATTATATGAATATGTCATCAACTTTATGATATCTCAATTAATGCTTAGTAATTTAAAGGTTAACATAAACATATGTGAATACAATACAACATAAATTTGCTATAATAAATAATAAATATGACAATAAAAATATATCAAAACCACATTTTATGTATTTTCAATATGGTGGTTGTAAATGGTTGTTTACTTTTCATATCCAACATTATAAAATGAAGAAAAAAAACATAATTGGCGAATTATAGATACCTATAATAAAATGACACATCAACAATATAAATGTCGAAACAAAGCATTTGCATATCACTCTTCACTGCCATCACCGTGATTATCTTCCTTGCTTAAATTTATAACATTATTGTTTTGAAAAATATGTTTTGATCTTGAATCACATCTTAGTACAAACCACCAATCCCCATCTGGGTAGAAAAACACTTGGTTGCAAATTTTTGGAAAAAACATAAGGCTCATTAGTTTCAACCCACATTTTTTTAAAGTTAATACATATTAGCCCACTATCACGATCTTCCTTTAAATTTCTCCGGTCAAAGGTATCCCACCACTTGCAACTAAAAATAACACATTGAAAAGATGAGAAGTCCACTTGCATGATCTCTCGTATCTTTCCAATGTAACCTAACTTCTCCTCTATTAGGTTTTGATCATGGTGGCTAGCACGACTAGATTGGTCGAACTTGACCTCCACTCCACAATATTGTGTGATGTCTCCATCATTGACATCCTTAGTGCGAAAATGATGTCCATATGCCCACATACATAGGAACAAATGCATCTATAAAAATGTGAACAGAGGACGATGTCATACGTATAATAAACCAAGCATTAATAAAAACATAATACATGTTACAATTCAAATGTGCAATATTATAAATTGAATGTGGTACTCAAAGAGGTTATTACAGAGTTCCTGCATATGATCCCTATGTTTAGTGCATCTATCTCTTCTCCACATTGGTTACGATTCGACTTGACATATTTGTCTTGTATCTGGTAAGCCACCCAACTGTCGGGACAAATTTTTGGCATATTTTCTTTTAAATGATCAGGATACGACATAATTATACCATTCAACCATTTGAATGATTTCTTGTCACTATCCCATTTCCTTATTTTCTCTTCATAGAACATGACCCATGGTCGCGTTGCCTCCACATTCTAAAGAACAAATATACTAATGGCACCAATTTCTAAATTTGTCGATATAATCAAGAATTCAAAAGAAATAGCATGCGATCAAATATATATTATTAACTTCAGTGTAAATAGTTGCTTTGTACAAATTTGACAAAATATAAGTGACTTACTCCTTATCAAGCACCTTTTTCCATTCGTTTGGAGTAGCTCCCCTTAACTTTTGTTCTCATCTTGTTGGTCATCCCAAACCACTGCCCCTGTTGTGTCATCATTTTTCTTTATGTACTCATTGACATAATATAACGACTCATATAATATGTACCCCTCCGCCATATAACCCTTTGTTTTTTCCCTTTGTTGAACAAACCCCTTCAATTTTTTCATGTACCTCTCTAAGAAAAACATCTAACGACATGAGAACACCCCAACTAATTTGACCTCATTAGGTAGGTGAATTAGAATATGGAATTTCAAGTCCATAAAACTCATGGGTAGTTCCTTCTCAAACATACAAACAATCACAACCATCTCTTGATGCCACCATGGAATGATAGCCATATGAATCTCCTTTGATGTGATCCAACATACAATGCAAAAATTTTCGATATGGAATGTCACAAGTCATGGGGGAAGTCATGGTTCACACAACCACAACGAGAAATAGATAATGACACTACAAAAAATACACACACATCGTTAATTTCCATAAAACTGTGAGTGCATAACATATTTTTACCAACACTATAGAAGAAGAATCATGTTTTTGACATACATACCCTCAGAATGTTCAGATGGTCATGTGATTTCAACCCCGACAGGTTCCCTTCTATAGTTAATCAACGTCATAGAGTCGACCCATATAAAGAAGGTGAATTCACACCCAATATAACATCCTTCACCATAGAAAGATCATCTTTCTTCAAAATCCATGGGGCATCACCTTCTTTAAAAGACCAAGAGGGACCAACCTCTCCTCTACTTTATTTTCTTGGTCAATGTCTCTTTTTAGTATTTGAAGTAATAATATCTCTCTTAATAGCTAATGTGTCACTTTTATTTGATGATATGTGCCTCCATAAAGAAGATAAAACATTTTTGAATATATGTATGGGATATAGTAAATGGCCAATCTTAAGATGCTCCCAACATGGAAGCTCATAAAATACAAATTTCCTTTCCATCCCAATGGGAATTTTCTCAACATAGGTGTTAAAAAATTCAAGATAATCGAACATAGGTTCCCCATTTGAATCACATAAWTCTTCCATTTCCTTCTTTGTTTCATATTCCCTAATCTAATCTGTCAGTGTCATTATTTCAAGTCTCCGAGTTCTCTCTAGTTTACCATTAAAAACAAATTCAACTATTCTAYAAGGGTGGTCTTATGGGAGGAATACCCTCGATCAGTTGTACACCAGATTTCATAGTTGGTTAGACCACCTAGTCTTTATAGAAGGTCCAAAACATTTACATCCATGATGCCCTTTTTTTACAAGACATGCGATGCTATTGTATACATAGCACATTAGTGTCAAAATTAAAGATAGTTGTGTTGAAGTTTTACTTATACAACTAGCAGTTACGGTTCTTCTTTATTATTATAATCATTTATCACATTAGCTGCATAAATAAGATCACTGAAAGAGAGGCAATCACAAAAATAATAGAGACACACATATTATCCCGGGAAACCCTCATGGGGGTGAAAACCCGACAAAAACTTCCTCAATATAGACAAACCAAAGACCAAACATAATATCCTCCTCTACTCCTTCACTAAGAAAAGTAGCGCACCACTTAACCAAGAAATACCAAGAGATAGATCAAAGCCCTCCTTGACGTCACCCCTCAATTGCCTAAGTTTCTCCTCCAAGACTTGCACACTGTAGAGCGGGTTGGTGAGTGTGTCCAAATGAGGCATTGACCTCGCTTATAAATAGTGGTCTGGACAACCTATAATTAGGTCTGGGATGACCTATCACTTTACCCTCTTAATTTACATTTAATTGTCAAGGCACAATAGGCCCGAATTTAACAAAGGCACAATAGGGCATAATTAAATATAATATAATAATATTATTCAACTATCTCTTAGGTAGAATATTATTTGAAGTTACAATATTTCAACACTCCCCCTTAACAAGAAGGGTATTCTACTGACAAGATTAATAGCAATTGATTGGACTCAATACATCATTGAGAGGAGAGGAAATTGTCATCAACATCGGGAAAACTGTCAGTCATATCTATAGGTCATCAAAAGTTTTTCTCATCATCAACATCAGTAGAAACTGAACATCATCATCATTTGCAGCATGGAGTTGGAGTAACATCATCATCAACATGAAGCTGGAACATCAACATCAATAGCACGAAGCTGGAACAACAACATCAACAACACAAAGCTAGAACAACATCATCAAAAACACCAAGCTGGAACATCAACATAAACAACACGAAGCTGGAATAACATCATCAACAACACGAAGCTGAAACAACGTCATCAACAACATGAAGCTGGAACATCAACATCAACAACACAAAGCTGGAATAACATCATCAACAACACAAAGCTAGAACATTATCATTTATATGTGGCAACAAAATGAGGCAGGTGCATCAACAACAACATATATGGTACTCTGACAAACTGTCCTTACCAAACCTTCAGGATTTTCCCAGGAATCACAAGATTCCCTAGGATATGGAATCCTAATTGATCTACCATGTGGTACTTTGACAGACTCTCCTTACCATACCTTTGGGATATGCCCAGGAATCATAAGATTCCCTAGGATATAAAATCCTAACTGAGCTACCACTACTGACCATAACTGGCATATACATGCACAGGTACTCTGATAAACCATCCTTATCAGACCTTCGGTATCTTCCCAGGGATGATCAGTCCCCTAGGATATAAAATCCTAACTGAGCTGCCTGTTGTTGGTCAGGATACCATAGTATCGCCAACATCACTCCCCCTTTCGAGGGAGGTCCTTTCAAACTACACCAAGCTTTTCTCAGAATTACTCAAACTTCACACGATACAAAGGCTTAGTCAACACATCTGCAACCTACTCATCTGTGCCAACATATTGGAGCTTTACAACTCCCTTCTGCACCATGTCACGAATGTAGTGATACTAGATCTCTATGTGCTTTGTCTCATCATGGAACACTGGGTTCTCTATCATCTTTATGAAACTTTGGTTATCACATAAAATCATGGTAGCTTCCATCTCCAGATCGAACAGACCTGTCAACAACTTTTGAAGCCATATGGATTCACAACTAGAAGAGCATGCTACAATGTACTCCACTTTTGTTGTACTGAGAGTAATATTGGATTGCTTCCTGCTTTTCCATGAAGTCATGGTTGATCAAAAACTGAAACAACATCCTCAAGTGCCTTTTCCCGTCTGAAGCACTTCCAACCCAATCTGAATCAGTACATCCATACAATCTGAAGTCACAATCTCCAGTATAACAGAGTCCATAGTCCAACATACCCTTAAGGAATCTCATCACATGCTTTGCAACTACAGGGTGAACATGTCTGGGCTCCACCAAATACTGACTCAAGGTGTTCACAAAAAAACATATATCTAGTCTGGTATTCGTCAGATACATCAACGAACCAATCATACGTCTGTATAGAGTAAAATCAACTATTTCTAACGAAGTATCAACCAATAACTTCAGATTCGTCTCCATAGGAGTGGACATGGCTCTACAGTCCATCATGTCGAATCTCTTCATGATTTCCACAACATACTTTCCTTGATAAAGGAAAATCTCTTTTGGGCTATTCCATACTTCAAGACCTAAGAAATAGTGCATCGGGCCGAGGTCCTTCATTTCAAATTCAGTGGAAAGCTTCTTCTTATTATGTGTGATGAGATTTTCTTCATCTATCAAGAATACATCATCCACATACATCAACAACATAACTAGTCCATCATTCTCAATCTTGAAGTAAAGGTTGGGATCAACTTTACTCTTGGTAAATCCCAAGCTCATCAGAAAAATATCAATCCTGCCATACCAAGCTCTTGGAGATTGCTTCAACTTGTAGACATGAGTCTTCTTGTCCTGTACTTCAAAACCAATTTTTCACATCACATTGTACCATCCTGGTACACTTTCTCAACTGCAACTCAATCTGCATAATAGTGTGTTGGTTCTGTGTTCTTTCTGCAAAGCACTATTTGTCTCACTTCCTGAGAGAATGTCCCCTATTCTCTCTACAACTTGTTCCTTCTGGAATTGGGACTCTACACCTGCAGCTGCTATTTCTAAAGCTGAGAATGACTACTCTATTCTCAATGTAGTTGTTGAACTTTGAGAGTATCTACTCTACTCCATCATGAAAACAAATTCATCTAAAACTGAGAATGGCTCAATGACTGACACTGAGGGTAACTTATCCTCTTTCTCTAGAGGTAACTCAATCTTATATACAAGGAATGCTCCCTCTGAATCTCATACTATATGTAGTGGCTGGATTTAATTTTACATCAATTTATTTTGATAAACTAAGACAGTAATTTAATAACACAGTGATTTTATAACAGTAACTTCCGTAACTTAAATTTTACAATGAATAATAAATTTTTCTAACATAATACCACAATGCATAAATTTTAGATAAATACCTAAGTCTGATGCTGATAATCCTCCCTTTGTCCGCTGCTTGCTTCCTTCCCGCTCTGGAAAACACTAACCCAAAACCGTCCTCTTTGCTGACTAGGTAGCTCCCTAGCCCCAGGATATCAACGGATATCCTGGCCCTCTGTGCCCAAAACCCCCAGCAACTTCGGTGCACTGTGTTAATGCCACTCACAAAAATTCACCTCCCTCTCTGCAATACTCAGAGCTCCCCCAAAATCCATGGCCAACTCCCGTCGAATAATCCCCTCTCGTCCAACTCCTTTCCCCCCTTATCCCTCCTTCACCGACTTCCCTTCATTTACTCCCTACCTAATATCTTATCCCATTTATTTAATGCTTCTTATCCTTTATTTAATGTTTCTTATCCCACTCATATACGTAAATTTTAATAAATTAAATTATCAACCCTATTAATTCTTTACTCACATAATTAAAGAGTTGATTAATAATTAAATTACCATTGACAATTATGAACAAATAATTAATGATAATTAATTTAATTAATATTATATAGGAAACAATTATTGTTTGGCTAACATCTTAGGACAATCAGATTATCAATTTAATTATAATTCGTAATCCTTTACATTTATTTAAGCAGGGTCGTTACACTATATTGGAATCATGGTTGTTCTGGCTGTCTTCACGAACACTGGAACTATTTCTTCGATTACTAGAGCAAGTGTCTCATCATAGTCTTCTCCCTCTTGTTGGGCGAATCCGATGGACAAAAATCAGGATTTTTACATCTTTATATTGTTATCTGCAACATGCTTGATCTGTTAGATCAATATTGGAAGTCACCACTGACTTCCCTTCTAGTCTCAAGGAAAAATCCATATCCTAGTCCTTCTGACTGGCTTCCTCCTCTGTCATTGAAACAAGGGAATCTTCCCAAGAGATTTCACATCTCTTAGAAGTCTCTAAAGCTACGATCCAGTCTTCTCAACTTATGGCATATGTCTGCCAGTCCTAGAAGATATATTTTTTTCCCATCTGATCCTTTCTGAGATCAGGCTTACTCTGAGTCTTGATTTCTTTCGAGTCTACAAAAACTTCATAGTCTCTACATGATATACTTGGTTTTTTGAATACCAAGTCTTAATATGAAAAGTTGAGTCAAACTTCAAACAAATTATTTTTCCTATCAAGGTGGCTTCATTATCCATTGACTAAGTCTACTGTGAGTTCTATTCTAATATTCGATCATCTTTGGAGCCTTCATCTCTTTACAATCAATCTCCATATGAGATATTGTGTATCTAAAAATTAGCTTATTCTTCATCTTCTTTGGTACATGGATGTATACAGTTATGTATACAACTTGGATAGTCTGCTCCATGTCTTATCTAATATGTTGCCTCCTGCAATCGCAACTATAGATTCCTTAGGGTTATCACATGTGACCTGCCCGAAACAAGAACATCAAGGGAGAAACAACATACAAGAATAATACTCTTTATAATAATAATAAAACAATAGCGAGAACAATCGTCATAGTAGCTCCTTTAGAGCTATCACTTGTGACCTGCCTGACACAAGGGTAAAAAGTAAGAAATAAAATAATAATGAATGAGAGAAACACTCTTCTAGTGTTGTGATCAATCATTCCTCCATGGTAACCTGGAAACAAAACAAGAAGTTTCTCCTAGAGGAGATGTTAGTTATATCTAGTAAATGATTACAACAATCATTTATCTCAATAGTTCTTGCATGCTACCAAGTATTCAATAATAAAACTTTTGAAAGATTTCTATCACTACTATAATGTTTAGCAGTTATCAAACTTGATATGTGTAATTTTGAATCTTATCAACTTAATCTATCAAACCTGGAACTTGTAGTCTTTTCCTTAAGAATGAGTGTGTTGATTTCTTCCAAGTCTCCTTCACTTAAGATGACAATTATTTTCTTCAACCTATCTTATGTACTAAGACAATATGTTATCTTGACACAAATCTAAGTTAGGGAATAAACTCTATAATATCAAATTTTAATCAATCTAATACTTTGACTTTAATTTTGACCAATGGTTAGTATGATAACTTCAACAGATCAAAATGCAACCTGGATATTCATAAGATTACAATAATGCCACAACAAGTAGAGACATATCAAATTAATCAAACCTGGGGTGCATAGTTCCTCTAAATGTGCTGGATCTGAGATCCCTCTAGATCTACAATTGTTGTTTAAACAAAAGATCCTTTCTCCTGCAAATACCCTTTAGAATAATGATACAGTTTAAACATATGTAAGTACATACCTCTGACAATAACGATAGGTAGTGACACCATCTGGTGGAAACAACAAGCAATAATGAACCTTTAAAACTTCAAAGGTGCTTCAAATTGTAACTTAAAATTAGTTGGATATTTTCTAGGGTGAGGTGCACTAGGACAATAAAAATCAGTCGCAACACTTCACAAAAAAATTTGCTGCAACTGGTACTACAACTGGTGTTGGTCTTGTAACTGGCATGAAGGAATTGGCACTACAACTGCAACTGATACTGATATTGCAACTGCAACTACAACTCGTACTGCAACTTCACCTGGTACTACACTATATTTCATTGTATATTTCGGTGCATTGATGATAAATACGCACGTTGTTTTTTATTTCGTAACTTACTTCTCCGAATATGTAAAAACACACTGGTGACAAATTTTTCATTATATATTTTGGTGCATTGATGATAAATGTGCACATTATTTTTTAACTTGCTTAATCAATGCACTATACAGTTTGTATACAACCAGTGTGGTGTTTAAGTACTAACACATTGACAAACAATTTAATTTACAAAATGCAAATGCAAACATCTGCATTTAAATTTTGTAGAGGTTTTCCTTTGCAAAGGCAATAATGGAGGTCAATTTTTGGTGCCTCTCATAACTTACTGCACCGGGGGATTTTGGATATCTAGACACATCAAGGTGTCATGATATAATTAGGTGCACCGTTAACTTTTAAAATTTATTTGAAATTTTGTTTGAAGTTAGATTGTTCTATGCTTCCCAAGATGATGGTTTTGGCTCAAATGCAGGAAAAATGAAATTATAATATCAAATGGTTAATTCTTAAGATTTTAACTCATTCATATTGCTGCAAGTCCTTCAAGTTTTCCCCCATCGATTGCAGTAAGTCTAGATTTTATTTATCATTTATTTATCTCAATGAATTTATGTTATGTATGCATGTTAGTTGAATAATTGTTCATTGAATTTTGTAGGATCATATTCAAGATCGAGTTTAGATGTGCAAGGTATTCCAATAGTCCCAAAATTCCTTAATCTCTTATCAAGAGAAAGATACCATAGGCAAATGTCGTCTTCCCCTAAGATAGTTGCTTTACCCTACCAATTATAACATGTCGTCTTCCAACAACCAACCTGGGTCAACGATATTCCACGGAGAGTTGGATCTCTTTTATGTAGATGCCCCTTGGAGCGTAAGAAAAGATGTTTGAGTAATTATATTTTTGGATTTTCAATGGAACTAATGTAAATGTATTGCTTAATTCGACATTTGTTTTATAAAGTGGTTGGTTGCATGTTTATTATTGTAAAAAAATTCCATGTTTCTCATAAATATTTGGTATAATGTTTGAACATACTAAATGCATTGAGTTACTAATATATCGATGTAATGTTCAATATTTTTACAATTAGGATTCTAACGATGAGTGACATGTCTACTATCTACCATTGCACCCCACTATGATGTCAAGTCATGAGATTTATATTAAAAATGATCACAACTCGGAGAGGAAGCATACCAAGCATGGTTGAGTCAACCACCTATTCAACTCCCAGTACATCTTGAGTCACCAATTCAAAATCTCTACAAAAACACTAGTTCTTCACATTTTGGGGATGAAGGAAATGATACAGAGGTTGGTATGGATGATTTCTTATAGGATACCCAATCCATGGAGGGAATGGTGTTACATGCATTCCAACAAAATGAACTAGGGGAYGACGTTGATATCGTCGATACCTTCTTCGAAAACATGAAATGTGCTTCCACCACCCCTATCTTTGGACATGGGTCAAGGTCTACCCAACTAGGGACAACAATGTTACTGTAAAATTTTAAAGCAATGTATGGTTTGTCAGACGTGTGTTTCTCGACACTTTTGAGGTAGCTAACCATTAAGTCCCCTAATGTTTTAAGGAATCTTGTCACACAATGAAGAAATAAATGGTTGATTTTATGCATGTGTAATGACAATGTACATTTATATTTCCCACTAATTGCAAGTTAATCAAAGATAAGGTACTTCTGAGAGATAATTCATTTCCCGATAGCTATGTAGAGGCAACGAAAATGCTAAAAATGTTAGGTGTTGAGTACATATCATACCACGCATGTCCAAATGATTGTATTCTATACAAAAATGAATATGAGAAAAAATAGATATGTTCAAAATGTGGGCATGATAGGTACCAAATATCAAAAAATAAGGGTAAGGCACATGGTCCTCCTCATAAGATATTGAAGCACATGCCTATAATTCCAAGGATTCAAAGGATCTTTCATTGCAAACAATTAGCCGTGTTGTAGGGGTGGCATGCTGCACATAAAATTGAGCCCGAAGTTATGGGAATCCAAACATATTTAATAGCCATGAAGAAAATAGACGATGCATTTCCCAATAAATTTAAGGATGAAGTATGGAGCCTATGATTGATCATAGCCATGGATGGAGTTAACCTGTATTCCCTTTAAAACACCATCTATTCTATTTGGCTAGTGGTAGTGATCAATAACAATATCTCCCCATGGTTGTCTGTGAAGAATGACCATCTTACGTTGTCTCTTATAGTTCCAAGTAGAAGACAAGTGAAGAGAATGTATATCTACCTCCAACCACTGATCGATGAATTTACGCAATTATGGGAAGGGATACATGTATATGATGTATCAAGACCCATCCCAATAGAGAGGTATTTTACATTGTATGACATATGTGCGTACACCACGCACGATTATATAGAACTAGGAGTTTTCTTTGTTWATAATGTTGATTGATTTGTTTATATCTATAATGTTATTTGRCATACTTAATTTAGTGCAACTTGTTGAAATATTGTAACTTCAAAGAATATTCTACCTGAGAGAGAGTTGAATAATATTATTATATTATATTTAATTAGGCCTTATTATGCCTTTGTAAAAGTAGGCCCTATTGTGCCTTGAAAGTTAAATGTAAATTAAGAGGCTTAAGTGACAGGTCGGCCGAGACCTAATTATAGGCTGTCTAGACCACTATTTATAAGAGAGGCCAGTTCCTCATTTTGACACACTCCTAATTTCTCAAAATTTAAATTTTGGAATTCTGATACTGAAACTGCTTCAGTACTACAACCCTAATTTCTCAAACTTCAAATTTTGGAATTCTGATCCAGGGATTAGATGCGCCCTCCTAGGATGAGTTCTTAAGTGTGGTTACTTTCTCCAACATCCTCCTCAAACAAGGAAAACGTCACACTTAGGGTTTATGCATAAACACTAATTTTGCAACAACTGCAATACTGAAAATTGAATCTTGGAGAGGTTGTGCTGAAACTAGCCACTTCTTATAAACTATGAGTTAGTCTCTTTCAGGCCTTCTCTAATCCCATGTTGAAGTTTTAATTATACAACCAACAGTTATTATTATAATCATTTAGCACATTAGCGCTATAAATAATATCACTGAAACAGAGGCAATCACAAAAACAATAGAGACACAAATTATCTTGGCAAACCCTCATGGGGGAGAAAACCCAACAAAAAATTCCTCAATATAGATAGAACAAATACTGAATAGAAGATCCTCCTCTACTCCTTCACTATGAAGAGTAGTGCACCACTTAACCAAGAAATACCAAGAGATAGACCAAAATCCTCCTTGATGTCAACCTCCATTTGCAACAGCTTCCCCTCCAAGACTTGCACACTACAGAGCTGGTTGGTGAGTGTGTTAAAATGAGGCACTGACCTCTCTTATAAATAGTGGTTTGGGCCAACCTGTCACTTTACCCTCTTAGTTTACATTTAACTGTCAAGGCACAATAGGGCTGACTTTTACAAAGGCATAATAGGGCCTAATTAAATATAATATAATAATATTATTCAACTCTCTCTCAAGTAGAATATTCTTCGAAGTTACAATATTTCAACAAGTTGCACTAAATTAAGTATGACAAATAAAATTATAGATATAAACAAATCAATCAACATGCTTAACAGAGAAAACTTGTAGTTCTATATAATAGTGCGTGGTGTACGCACATATGTCATACAATGCAAAATACCTCTCTATTGGGATGGGTCTTGATACATCATATACATGCATCCCTTCCCATAATTGCTTAAATTCATCGATCAATGGTTGGAGGTAGATATACATTCTCTTCACTTGTATTCTACTTGGAACTATAAGAGACAACGTAAGATGGTCATTCTTCACAGACAACCATGGGGAGATATTGTTATTGATCACTACGACTAGCCAAATAGAGTAGATGGTGTTTTAAAGGGAATACAAGTTAACTCCATCCACGACTATGATCAATCATAGGCTCTGTACTTCATCCTTGAATTTATTAGGCCATTCATCCTCTATTTTCTTAATGGTTATTAAATATGTTGGGATTCACATAACTCCAGGCTCAATTTTATGTGAGGCATGCCACCCCTGCAACACGACTAATTGTTTGCAATGAAAGATCCTTTGAATCCTTGGAATTATAGGCATGTGCCTCAATATCTTATGAGGAGGACCATGTGCCTTTCCCTTATTTTTTGATATTTGGTACCTATCATGCCCACATTTTGAACATATCTATTTTTTYACGTATTCATTTTTGTATGGAATACRATCATTTGAACATGCGTGGTATGATATGTACTCAACACCTAACATTTTTAGCATTTTCTTTGCCTCTACATAGCTATCGGGAAATGAATTATCTCTCAAAAGTGCCTTATCTTTGATTAACTTGTAATTAGTRGGAAATATAAATGTACATTGTCATTACACATGCATAAAATCAACCATTTCTTCCTTCATTGTGTGACAAGATTCCTTAAAAAATTAGGGGACTTAATGGTTAGTTACCTCAAAAGTGTCGAGAAACACACGTYTGAAAAACCATACATTGCTTTAAAGTTGTACAGTAACATTGTTGTCCCTAGTTGGGTAGACCTTGACCCATGTCCAAAGATAGGGATGGTGGAAGCACATTTCATGTTTTCGAAGAAGGTATCAACGATATCAACGTCATCCCCTAGTTCATTTTGCTGGAATGCATGTAACACCATTCCCTCCATGGATTTGGTATCCTATAAGAAATCATCCATACCAATCTCTGTATCATTTCCTTCGTCCCCAAAATGTGAAGAACTAGTGTTTCTGTAGAGGTTTTGAATTGGTGACTCAAGATGTAATGGGAGTTGAATAGGTGGTTGATTCAACCATGCTCGGTATGCTTCCTCTCCTAGTTGTGATAATTTTTAATAGAAAGCTCATGAATTGACATCGTAGTGGGGTGCAATGGTATATGGTAGACATGTCACTCATCGTTAGAATCCCAATTGTAAAAATATTGAACATTACATTGATAATATTAGTAACACAATGCATTTAGTATGTTCAAACATTATACCAAATATTTATTAGAAACATGGAATTTTTTTACAATAATAAACATGTAACCAACCACTTTATAATTTTTTTTTTGAATTAAGCAATACATTTACATTAGTTCCACTGAAAATACCAAAATATAATTACTCAAACATCTTTTCTTACGCTCCAAGGGGATCTGCATAAAAGATATCCAACTCTCTGTGGAATACCATTGACCCATGCTGGTTGTTGGAAGATGGCATGTTATAATCGGCAGGGTAAAGCAACTATCCATTTTCATCGAACATCTGCCTATGGTATCTTTCTCTTGATAAGAGCTTAAGGAATTTTGGGACTACTAGAATACCTTGCACATCTGAACTTGATCTTGAATCATGATCCTGCAAAATTCATTGAACAATTATTCAACTGCACATGCATACATAACATAAGTTCGATGAGATAAATAAATGATAAATAAAATCTAGACTTACTGCAATTGGTGGGGGAAAAATTGAACGACTTGCAATGATATGGAATGAGTTGGAATCTTAAGAGTTGGCCATTTGATATTATAATTTCTTTTTTCCTGCATTTGAGCCAAAACCATCATCTTGGGAAGCATAGAACAATCTAACTTCAAACAAAATTTCAAATAAATTTTAAAAGTTAACAATGCACCTAATTATATCATGACACCTCAATGTGTCTGGATATCCAAAATGCCCTGGTGCAGTAAGTTATGAGAGGCACCGAAAATTGACCTCCATTATTGCCTTTGCAAAGAAAAATGTCTACAAAATTTAAATGMAGATGTTTGCATTTGCATTTTGTAAATTAAATTGTTTGTCGATGTGTTAGTACTTAAACACCACATTGGTTGTATACAAACTGTATAGTGCATTGATTAAGCAAGTTAATAATTAATGTGCATGGTTATCATCAATGCACCAAAATATACAATGAAAATTGTGTGACCAGTGTGTTTTTACATATTCAGAGAAGTAAGTTATGAAATAAAAAACAACGTGCACATTTATCATCAATGCACCGAAATATACAATGAAAAAATGAGCAGGAATTTCATTTTTTAAAAATGTATGTGTTTATAAATGAAAAACCTAGTCATTCTTTCATTCTTTTGCCAAAATTTAGAAGGGATATTTGTGCAAGAGACATTTACCAGCAAAGACTTCGAAGTGGGTGGAGATTTTTGAAAAGGAAATTTCGAAAGGGATCATTGTAGGTCACATACAAATTTGTAGAGGAGAAATTTTAGGTATAAATTTTTATTATATTGACCATCTAAATATTTCCATATTTGATTCAAACAATTTTCAGTGCATTCACCCCAAAATAAAGGGGTTAATAGTTACCTTCAGTATTGGAAGCCCTAACTTTGTTGTTTTTCTTGTTTTCCCTTTGTATATTTCAGAATAAGATTTTTTTTTAAGAAATAGATTTTTATAGGGTTTCTTTACTCATTGCATTGGATCCCAAATTTCCCTGTTGTTGTATTTTTTTAAACGACTACACGATTTGTGGTGTGCATTGTACAATGATAGAGTAACATTGTGGATGTTCATGTGAACACCATCATTAAATTTAAATTAGAAATACTATTATTTTCAAAAACACCTATGTGATTAGAAGTGCACATAGAGCACCGATGTGTGTGTTCATACAAACAAGACCACTACATTTAAAATGG
>JASDQU010818484.1:18420-35712 GCA_032191745.1 Picea mariana | reverse complement strand
CAGTTAACTGACAAAAAGCCTCATGTCCCGGCGGAAACTTTCCTGATTTTTTGCTTTGTTAGGTACCCGCGGGCTGTTTTGGGTTAGCCTGCGGATACCCGCGTGCAGTATAAGGACAAGAAGCGGATGCCCGCGCCCAGTGAGAAGTTAGGGCGCGGGTTACTTGTTTTAAGTGGTTTTTTAAGTATTTTCTCAGCATGGCTTTGGCTAGGAAGAGGCATGAGTTGGCCTGATGCCAGGTAAACCTGTATAGTGCATTTTAGGGTTATAACATTTACACCCTCCTAGGGTTTTTCCTAGCTACCTTAGCTTGCCTTGGGGAGTAAAAGGGATTACACCCCCTAGGAAGTAGCTCAACTAGATCTTTAATTTTTGAGACTCTACAACCCAATAGTTAGAAGCACTAATCTTCTTGCATTGTAGAAACAAAATCATTGCATTGGGATATGTGAAAACACAAGATATTGTAACTGTCTAAGTTGGAAAATTTTCCTTATGCTTTAAGCATTCTTGAGCAACAAGGTACTTTGTATTGGTCAAGGATATCTTGCTACTATTGCAAACTTATTCTACAACCATTAGGGATGTTGCAAACTCTTTTTTTCAAGCTTGATTCTCACTCTTTTACTGCTGAAAATAGTTGGCAAGTTGCTATTGTTTATCTACTTCATATTGTTTATTGTTGGAAAAGTTTTTAGCTAGTTTATTTGACCCAAGTGGATATCAGTGGCCACCCAACTATTCCAACTGTATCAAAACATTTCTTTGGAAATTTACTATTTTTAATAGTTTTTCAGCTCCTAAACTTTCAGGGCCATTTTGAGGTCCTAAACGATGCTTTTTCATGATCGGGCACCTCAATAATAGTTGAAGGCTCTAATTGATCCCCTAAAATGAATTTCCTTGTCGATACCTTTCCAACGAGCTATTGTACACCCCAAATGGATATTGTATGCCAAAGTTACGTCCCTGAGAAGTTGATACACCAAACTACCCAATTACTTTCCATACCTTGCTCACTAATATGGGTATCAAAGACTTCGAGCGACATCTGGTTCTAAAATACAACGGGAATCTAGATAGGTACATCCAAACCAAAATGGATTTCCTATACATCTCATCACTGGGAGTTGCCTATTGATATGCTTTCAAAATCAAGCAGAAATTTAGGCACCAAAACAAATGGAAGTTTGGGTCGACAAATGTATAACAACCAAAGTATGATAAAGACGACCCTAAAAAAAAACCTCCCAAAAACCGTCCAAGCCAAAGGAAAATAAGGGTCACAGAAAGATGAAGGACACTGGAAAGTGGTGCGATTCCCACAAAATCCTTTGACACAATAATGATGAATGTCGCTCAAAACAATCATTGGTGGCTGAAATCAAAGAAAAGGAGCCGAACCCTGATTCATAATCTGATTAAGAAAATAATGGGAAAAAATAGATCATCAACGTAGATGCCACTGCTACTGTCACGACCACAACAATTCAACCAGAGGAACTAGCATATCCCGAAGAGGGGGATTTCCTTTTTCATTCACATATGTGGGTGAAGGGGGCCCCACTACATTTTATCGTTGATAGAAGAATCCAAAAGAACCTCCTCTCAACATAGTTTGTTAAATAGTTGGGATTGTTGACAATTGTTGGACACACCTACCACACTTAGAGGGGGGGGTGAATGAGTGTGGGGCTCTTTTTCCAAAACTTCCCTTTTTCAAAAAACTTCTTANTATCAACAATATATCATCAACAAGTCATCACCACAAGGAACACAAAGAACACAAGATGTAGGTACAATTTTTCTTTTTATTATGGACAACAATCCCAGTGTTTATCAGCAACAATTGAATAGAGTACAACTCTACAAGAGCACCAACTCTATAATGCAAGATTCAACTTACACCCTTAGCACCAACTGAGACGAGGCAAAAATCCTCAACAGAAATCAATCTGTCAACAGGTATGCAGCCTGTTAGTAGTGCAGCCAACGTGTGTAAGTGCCCTGGCTCACTACAGCCAGCGTATGCACGCGACAAGTGTATACAACAACCTACATATACCTTCTGAGATGTTAGGGTTTGTCCTTCAAGATCAACTCATATTCTCTGCAATCAATATATCATTCTCTTTTGTCTCTAGCTGTCCAATCTGACTACCAACCAGTCACAACATCTCCAAGATCTCCAATAGCTTGCTCATGCTCCACAATAAATCAATATGAATGTTATCTCAAACATGTATAAACAACTATTATACCATAGCAATCATGTCACCACTGAATCCAAAGAGTACTTCTCACTCCATCAATCAAATCATCCAAACTGAACCATATCATAGAGGCCATACTAGGAATTCCCTAAGCATTCACAACAGATCAAACAATAGTATCCATCAAGACAATAATGTAACCATACTAGTGTCTTAGTGATAGATTTGAGCCCATAGAATGTAGATATGGAACCTGCCTCATCATCCAAGAGCTTGGAACCAACTCAAACATAGGTCTTCATCATTCCATCCACTGTATGCGCCCTGTACTCATACAACCCACGTGTGTACGCTCCCTGGCCCATTACAACCCGCGTATGTTTCTGAAGCTTCGAGACTTTTTCCGTCAAGATCTCCGACATTGTCGAAACTTTGATGTGTCCATGAGATCCTCCTCTCGCTTTCTTCCTCAGAATAGATCTTCAATCATGCTCAAGATATCCACACCAAAGATGCTCTCAGAAGAAGCTCTCCATCAATACTCCACAATATAATCTCACAAGAAGCTCTCCATTGATCCATAAAAAGGATATTTAGCAAGAGTCCATAGCTATCTTATTTATACTTTCATCCTCTAGGTCACTTAACCCATTTCTAGGTTACTTAACCTATTTTCCTTATTTTAGGGTTAACCACTTTCCATAAATAGAAATTTCTCCAATACTTTATCATTTAAATATTCCTTCTTGATTTTTTCATCTCACTTTATCATTTAAATAATCTTTCTTGATTTAGGTCACTTTGACTTCTTTGACCATGGGGGCTTCAAGCCTTCATATGGGGGTCCTCCAACTTCATAAGGCCATAACTCTCAAACCGTGAGGAGTTATGTGACATTCCACATACCACTGAAAATGGCATGATAAGCACTATCCATCTAGGATAGTTTCACCAACAACTTCATTGATCTTCATCTCATTATTCCACATACAATCATTGGTCCTCCAACCATTCTTCTAGGATAACTCAATCTGCAAAGTGTCTTTCTGTGAGGGATTTCACCATAAGGGGACCACTTTGGAGTTCATACATTTGTGCACCTTATCAATCATGATAAGACAATAATGAGTCATATTTTCATCAAACAAACTATGCATCATCATGTATCAATGACAACTCATTGATCCATATTCATCTCTGCATCATATCAATGATCCATCTTTATCAATTGGTTTCCACTTTGACATATATCATTCTCATCAAGGACTATGCATAAACATTGTTCATCAATCATCAATCAATCAATCCTTTGACATCAATCAATCATTTGACATCAATCAATCAATCCATTGGCATCAATGACAACATGACCCAACAACAACACCACACCTACAACCACACAACATCAGGTGGCTTCTCCAAGGATGATATCTCCGTGTCAGCCAACAATGCTGATTGTCATAGGACATCCAACCCTTCAAGGATGAGGTACTATGTGATGTTTCCCTACTAGATGTCTGTGATGTTCTTTTGGGCCAACCATATATGTGGAAGTGTCATGTTATTTATGAGTCTCGACCCTGTAGTGTCATTGTTACTCTAGGGTGTCATCTCTACAGGATACCAGAGCTAGTTCTGACTACTTTCCCACCAAAATAGTTCCATAAGGTAATCTCTCACACTGCAAAATTCATCCCCTTCACAATCTGTTCAAAAGGTGAATAGATGGAAAATGCAACCACTTGTAACCTTGGCCCAAGAGATTTCTATCCAACAGAAGCAGATTGCAGAAGAGAAAGAAGATATTGTTTCTTCACCTACAATGGTACCTACACACTTCCCAGTCAAGCCAGTATACAACAGGTTGGTTGAATAGATTCAACCCTGCCAACAACATGTTCGTGATAAACTTCAACAAGCTAAGCAACACAACTTCTCCAGCAAGGCAAACAACTCACACAGATTCAGATTCAACAAACTCTTTCCCCTCTCCCCTGGGAACTCAACACAATGGAGAAAATTGGTTTGTAAGGAGGGAGGATTGATCCAGGTAGATATCGGTGGCCACCCACCTATTCCAACTGGATCAAAATAGTTCTTTGGCAATTTACTATTTTTAGCATCTTTTTGGTTCCTAAACTTCGAGGGCCATTTTGAGGGCATAAATGATGTTTTTTCACGATTGAGCACCTTAAAAATAACAAAGGGATCTGATTGAGCCACCAAAATGAAGCTCCTCATTGATACCTTTCCAACGAGCTATCGTGTGCCCCAAACAAAGATTGTATGCCAAAGTTATGCCCCAAGAAGTTGATACACCAAACTACCCTAAAGAGGGTCCATAAAATTGTTGGATTTTCATCTTCCAGGGTTAGGGTTTTGGATTTTATTTATGTAGAAATGCCTTTGGATCCTCATTGTAACAATCATCTTCTTGCAAATGAACATAGCCATCACATCTCTTCTCAGAGAAAAGCTACCACTATACTAGCGAGTCTTTCACTCTGTAATTTTATAGTTCTGTACATTTCACTCATTAATAGAAATTGTGTATTACTTGTTGAGGAAAATATATGAATTTATCTTACTCAATCATTTTCGAATCTTACTTGGCTAAGGAAAGATAGCCGGAAATATCAACTTATGTTTATAGCCTTAAAAATGGTTTCCCAATCCACAAGTATTAGTTACAAGGGCTTAGGTTGATTTTTTAAAATAAAAGATTGCTGCAAAATTCAACATTTTTATAAAATTTTCTGAATATAACATATGCAAAAGTAAATGTGGAGACAAAATAAAAAATACCAAGTCACATATTAACACAAATGAGATAGAATAGCAATCGCTTATTTCATTCCAAGAAATCAAAAGAATCGTTCTCTTTACAAAAATCCCTGAGGGAGTTTGGTCCAAAGTCAACCTTAGACATCCCCGATGAAAAACATACAAAAGGACTCTGATAGGAAGTAAAAAATGAACTTTAAAATCTAGATCAGCTTGCCACCGATTGATGCCCACTTGACTATGTACACTATCCTTTATCAGTCATGAAATCTAATTCATAAACAAAGAAGTCTACACATACTATCAAAGATAGATCAACACCTTTGAAACAAGCATTTGAATGATATGGTTTAGCCTTTAACCTTGCTGTCTACAATAGGACCCCACTGTCATAAAAGATAATTAGGCTTTTAATGAATTGAAGAATGGATGAAAACTGGACTATCTAAAAAAACTCAAGAGAAAACTTTAGTATGCTTTCTCCTTCTATTCTTCCCTTTGTTCTTCCTTCTCATTTTTCTTTTATGCATTCCAAATTAGTTGAAGTAGTTCAACTACCTCATTTAGTTAAGTTAACTAAACTCAAATAATTTTTAGTTTAGGGGAAGAATTAATATAATAATAATAATAATAATAAGGGTCTTTTAATAAATAATAACTAGTAGGTGGGACCCCTTGTGACTCCCTTTAAGTTTTTAACAAAAATAAAGATAACTAGTCAATCAATCAAACACATCCCTCCTTGTGGATCCCATAATCATTCTCATAATTTGAAAATTTAATATCAAATGATATTTCAAATTATATCTAAACATATAATATCCAAAATATCCAAAAATAGTTTGTTGTCCAAAACCGTCAGCAGTCCACTGTCCTTAATAAAAAAATAATAAAACATAATAAAAAACCGTATTTGCCACTTTGAGAGGCAATTTTTCCTTTGTTGCTGCTATACTCTTTTGACTTCCCTGAGTTGGCCTTAGGCTGTATGGAGCCTTGAGGATTGATCTCACTGATGACATGGGAACAATAATATCTCAAGTGCATACAAGATGATACATATTTGGCTGAATCACTTGAGGGAGAGGAGGGGGCAACATCAACTTTTCCTTTGTCATGCATGTGGTGGGCTTCGGTTTTGAGTATTTTTCTTGCGTGGGAGGACTATACAGGTGAGTGTGCAGGGAAAATCTGGACATTTGGGTTAACAGGTGGAGGAGGAGTAGGTAGATACAAATTTGGTCAGCCACGATGTTGGGAGACTGATGGGTGAACAATCTCCTACCATTTGTCATTCTCAGGAACTTTAGGTTGCAACGAAACATGAGGGGGAACAGGGATACCAGGGACATGATGGGGTTGGAAGGGAGGCCTCTTTGGTCTAGGTTGGACTACCCCTTGTCCAATCCAATTGAAAAATCCATCTTGAAAGAGATGGTTTAACTCTTGAGGATCTACATCGAAATGTATTGAGAATTTGGGCCTTCTAGGCCCTTTGTTCCAATTTCCTCTGCCCTTGTTATTTCAGCCATAACTTCCTCTGCTGAAGAAGCTCATCCTGTATGCAACGATTATTATCAACTAGCTTCTTAAACAAACCATACATGACAATCTCTTAATATGAAACAAAGTTTAGCTCAACAATCACATCAGACCCAAGCAATCCAATCCATAAAATTCATTTAATCATTGTCAATGAGAAGGGGGTGAATTAGGGTTCTCAGATATCTGAGGGGATTTGTAATGAGAGAAAAAGTGAGAAAATGAAAGGGAGTAAGAACATGATTACTGATCAACAATTCATTAAACAATTGACTGTGCAACAATAAACAAAACATATGAGCTCTGATCCATCTCTGTGTTATTTCTTAATCGTTGTAATACAAAGCTTCAATTTAATTTTAAAGAAAACGACGTTTAAAATGAATCTGGGATCGTGAGGGGATTTGTATTGAGCGAAAAAGTGAGAAAATGAAAGGGAACCAGATGGATACTGCTCTTAAAATAAATTAAATAAATCAACTATCATAACTCTGTATCAAATTTAATCCAAAAAACATCCACTTCCAAGACCAAAACATTCACTATTCATCAATTGTATGCAAACTGCCTGCTGTCTCAATAACAATTAAATTTCCCAGAAATCCTTAATTTATAACAGTCCGTGCATTATAAATTATGTAAAATTTTTCCATTCAACAATATTGTTTATTATAACGCTGATCTCTCCCTTTTAAGATAAACAAAACATGCACAACAATATGCTCAACATGTATCCCTGATAATCAATAATGCACCAAGATAAACAATCAATAGTCACTGTTAATCAATTTGAACAATCGAGTCTAATTTAAATGTACACAAGTGTATTTTCAAAAAATGTGGACAGACTTAAAAGCATGCTCGATCATGCACAGGTCTTCAATCATACTGATTGACAAAATATTGAATTGATAATAACAGTCAACCCAAACATAAACCCCGAGCTTGATCTCGGTGTGTATCAACATATATAACTTCCTTTTAAAATAACTAATAGTCTGCACAATGATTCCAATATAACTATATCATATATGAAGCGAATAGAACTAAACTGACACAAATACACCTTTTTAACTTGCCAGAACCCTGATTGGGCTTGGTAACCTCCAACAGGCGTCTCCTTAAGCAATCAAAATCATGTTGAATTAAACACAATGATCGAGACCATAATGAATAGAAAGACAACTCTCGACTGTAAGAAACCACTCATTTCCTTTCTTATTTGTTCAAACAATTTCATCACAGAAGGACCTCACAGAGATTCGATCGAAAATGATGGTTTTATAAATGAGAGAGCATGTCTCTTTAAAATTCCACTATCATTAAACTGATAACCCGACACTTGACAAACCTTAGAATATGCTCGAGGAGAGTAGAGACAGTCAGAGTCCAAGTCAGGGTCTTAAAAAAAAATCAAATGCAGAGAGGTAATGAAAGCTTGTTTGTCCTTTTAAACAAAAGCATAGAGAGCTAATGGTCTTCCAAGAATTATATCCATTTTACCATCAACCACAGGCCAAAATACAATTTTGAAAACAAAATAGTAGTGAGCCACATAGTACTTCAACTTATTACTCCAAGCCCTTGATGGAACCATAAGTTAACACTCGAGGAGATACATGGGCAATTTGAGTAAAATAACCTAGTGCACACAGGTGCCTCTAACACTTGCAGAGAAGAGACGAGGGTTAACTTAACAGTGGCAGATATTCAAACACATCGAGATAATGTCTCTTCCAATCATCCGGGAGGTTAATAAATTTTGACACAACAACAATGAGGACACATACATTCTTTGTGAAAGAATGCCAAGATATAACTCCTATCAATTCAATACCCACACAGGCCTATATTAACATTCGGGGCCAACCAAGATTGGATCTTTGGGACACTTTCAGTGAAAATACAGTAAGAATGACACATCAACCACAAATCAGGGTTTAAAGAAAAGAACCCACCAATTGTTGGTAGTTTCTCCACAACTGGATAAGGATTACCACAACAAACAAGAGGGAAATGAGTTGATAGACATTGATACACAAAACGATGAATAAAAACCCTCAACCATCAAACTCAGAGCCTTATTGCACCACTGTCACTATTATTCCACAGAGACCCATCATAAAAACCACATTGACTGAGCAAACAACCAACACACAAACTTAATAATGCCCATTTCTCTAATTACAATTGACAACATTTAACAGTCATCAGAGAGAGCCATAACACTATATTTACACACAGTCGGAAATCTCAAGAACACACAGAATCCAAGCATCACCGAGCCACCATTTGGTTCATAAAATAGAGAATCCATCATGGATGGAGAGAAAATAACCATACCTGTGAGAAAAATGCTAAAACGACGAGTTGGCCAAGCTTTCCCTTCCAAAAACCTGAAAATGCAAAGCTTCACAACCAACACAATGACAATGCAACAAAGCAAGAATGCTAGGGTAGCAGATGATAGGGAAGGTTTGGAGTGACCTGTAGTAAATGCACGTTGCTTCCTCACCTGACCCCATTCAATTCCAAGTACGAGACAACCCAATAAGCATAAAATCCACCAATAAATCAAACCATATAACCAATGCATAATCAATGCCAATTCATCGTAAGATATGCGACCATATCTATTGGATAGTGCGCCACCTGAGATATTTCATACGTTAACCTTTGCCATAACTCCACAAAATAATCCATATCAACATTTCTATATGTGCCTCCATTCATCTTTAATGAAATTTGCATAATCCATTAAACAAACCATAGTATAATAATTAGGACTAATACTTGTATCCATTAATTCTTTCATTCGAAGTTTGCATGTAGTCTTTTTACATAGTTTCTTTCCTTTTGATATAACTTTATAACCTTTTTATAGTTGTTTTCTTTGTTTTGATCAATCTCCCATTAAGTATCCCTTGCATATATGTGTCTAAGTAATCAACATATGAATTAGTAACAAGGTTATAACAAAACACTTGTAAACAACACGATCCTCATACCCATGGAAATTGTTCTATGTCGCAAGTGATTACCAAAAGCATTCCACACTAATGCATTATCCACTTATTATCACACCAAATGAAACCAATACTGCATCATAAAAAATTAAGGACTATGTAGGAAACATCATAACAACAAAAAAACATGTGTAATATGTCTATCCTTGAGCCTCTAGTCTACAAGGGGGTCCCACCTACTAGTATTATATTATTATCATGATTAAATAATAGTGCTTTAGCAATGCTTTGCGGGTGAGATTTATCGTTACGATTTTAATCGTCAACATTACTGTATATATGTTCCTCTTTTTATATACATATGATATATCTATGTTATATTATTGGATCTCTTGCAATATCTCGGTATATTTATTTATTATATCTCCACTCTCATTTCGTGCTCAAAATAATCCAGATCATTCTTGAGGTAAATGTTGCTATTGTAGAAAATATTTGCTACAACCATTTGGATGCTCTGAAAAATATCTGAAAACATCTTTTGCAGCCCTGATTCTCCATCAAAACTTGTGTTAAAGTATTGGAAAGTCATCTATTGTATTAGTGCTTCATTATCCAATAATTACTTGATAGTTTTGATGGTTATTTCTGTAGTTATTGATTGATTCCATTGCTGATATATATATATATATATATTTACTGTTGTAATTTAGGACATCAAGCTTCACTTGCTTGTCCCTTTGAATTTTAGGCTTGTATCTTGGATATTTTTCTTGTCTCGGGCAGGTGTAACACTCTAGTGTAGGTACCCAAGGCTTTCACAACCATCCTCCAGCCTCGATACCCATTATCAAGAATTTTCTCACTTAGTATATTGACCTATAGGGGATTCACTTCCATAATCTCACTTTCCACTTCATTTCCCCCTAGGGTCACCCGAGACTCCCCCTTGTGTTGGATTATTCCTTCACAGAAGCAATGGAGGGTTTATCTGAGTTGACAGTGGGTAAAATCTCCCATTGTTATTGCCATATTGTGGATTGGGTCAGGATTTTCCCAACCTACATTTTGCGCGATAACATTTTGGTGCCGTTGCTGAGGAGGATTTTGAATCCCCTTCTGAACCCTAACGCCACTTTGGAAAGCTATCCCAAAGCCTTTCCCTAGTTTTCCTAGTGACTCCACCTGAGGGAAGTTCCCTCTCCCATTTTACTTTGATGAAATTTCTAGGTTCATTTGGAAACTCCAAAACCTAAGAACCCACCTTTCCATCTTCTGAACCATGGAGGTATATGATAAAAACCTACTGAAAAGGTGGAATGATATCCGAAATTTTGATGGTAACCGATGTTCAACCATTAGACATGTTGTCAAGTTTACTAAATACATTTATTGTTATCAGATAACCCAGGGTGATGAATCAATGCAATTGTTCCTAACATACTTGGTTAAGAAACATAGGAATTTGATAAAGCATGTTTGTATCTCAAAGTATTTAACCATCATCATTCGAGAATTCCTCACACATTGTGGACCGAAGTCCCAACAGTTTGAAGAAATGGTTTAGAATCTTGAATATGATTTTCAGGAAAGGATGTTTCCTTTGTATCTGATTGAGCATTTGAAGAAAATTTCCTTTGAAGGACATATCTTCAAAGAGGAATACTCTAATAAATTATAGGATCTTGACCAAACGTCACCCATCAGAGAGAAATCCCACAATGACGAGAAGAATGGGGGTTTTCCTTTTATTCCTTTCTGGAAAAAGCAAACAAAGCATTTTGTATTAAGGATCAAACCCTTTGTGATGATGAGGAAATAGAGGGGCATGCCTATAAAGAGAAAGAAGAATTCTGATGAGGTGCAACATGTTGAGAAACCTCATGAGACATAATTATCTTTTCTCCTGCTTGATGAAGGTGAGTTTGTCCAAACTTGTTTTCCTCCTGCACATTAAGTTGAAGAAGCAATTAGTCTCAATGATGAAGAATTTGAAGATCCAGTTGAAGCCATTGTAGCCTTTGTTCTTCCTGCACACAAAGACAAAGAGATGAAATTTTTTAATCAAACTGATGGTATTGTAAAAGAAACATTGGATATGGTTGATGAGCATATAGACACTTTCATATATACTAGGAGACGTAGATGGGACTTTGGTCATTTCATTTTTGATAGAGACCCCATTTACTACATTGAGGGTATCTCTTAAGAAAAATGGGTTGAGTTGTCATCTTCAGAGGACTAGTCTTCATGCATATATAATTAAGATGTATGGCAACCTGATGATGATATGGTTACATATTTGTTCCATCCATTAGAGGGTGACCCGTTGCAACATTTTCAGGGTGGTTTTCAATCATCCCTTACGAGTTGTGATCCAGATCATTTTTTGGATGTAGAATTGTTCTATGAGGACTTTCAGCCACCTTCATCCTCAATTTTAGATGAACACTAGGACATGGTCATCCCAAAGAAATCAAAGGCTCACTCTACAAAGAGAAAATATTTTCATATTAGGGATTTTTATAAGGATTTTCAAATGAAGAGGCAACATTTATTCTTCTTAGGGAAATCATGGGGTCTTCTTGGGATCTCTCATATCTTGTCAATCTTCAGGAAACAATGATCATGCTAATGAAAAATGAATATGAGCCATGGTCTACATATGTCATCCCTCTTCGGAGATGGATGGATTGATTGATCTTGCAACCATTATTTTAGGAAGGATTTCTGGGATGATTAGGCTTTTGGCCATTCTTTCGAACAAAGTTTCCTCCCTCCCACCCATAATTATGAGTTTCATTTTATGATTGACTATATTTTTATTTATGCTCGTGATTATTTTGTGCTTAACTTATCCTTGTTGTATTACATGATTAAGCACAGGGGGAGATACCTTAATGAAATGATGAACATGTGGTTGCACTGGTTGTATGAATTCACTTGACATCACCTATCACTTGATCTTTAGGGCCCCAAATCCCTAGGTAGGTAGGTAGGTCATCTTGCTTTCCTTTCCTTTCATTTTCATATTGATTGCTCATGGTTGTTTAGTTGCATTTCATTTTCATTTTTCTCTATTTGCATTATTGATTTACATGTTTTTCTTTTCATCATATATATGAAAATGCAAAAAAAATTCTTTTCTAGATTAGTTGTCATTTTGGAAGTTTTGGCTTACACCCCCAAGGAAGTAGCTCAACTAGCTCTTTAATTTTTGAGACTCCACAACCCAATAGCTAAAGACACTAATCTTCTTGCATTGGAGAAACAAAATCATTGCATTGGGATACGTGAAAACACGAGATATTGTAATTGTTTAAGTTGGAAAATTTTYCTTATGCTTTAAGMTTGCTTGAGCCACTAGGGYGTTTTGATTGGTCAATGATATATTTYTTCTGTTACAAAATTATGCTACAACCATTAGGGCTACTACACACTCTCTTTTTCAAGATAAATTTCTCACTCTTTTACCRCCGAAAATAGTTGGCAAGTTGCTATTGTTTATCTACTTGATATTGGCTATTGTTGGGGAATTTTTTGGCTAGTTTCTTGGGGTAACATTTKCTGTTGTAGAAAATATTTGATACATCCATTTGGMTGCTCTGAAAAATATCTGAAAACATCTTTTTCAGCCCYGATTMTCCATCAAAACTTGTGCTAAAGTATTGGAAAARCATCTATTGGTTCAGTGCTTCATTATCCKATAATTACTTGATAGGTTTGATGGTCATTTCTGCAGTAAATGATTTATTTCATTTCTGATATGTATATTTATTTACTGCTATAATTTAGGAAAACAAGATTAACTTGCTTGTCCCTTTGATATTTAGGCTTGTATCTTGGATATTTGTCTTGTCTCGGGCATGTGTAACACTCTGGTGCAGGTACCCAAGGCTTTGGAAACCATCCTTCATCCTTGAGACCTGTTATCAATCCTTTTCTCACTTAGTATCTTGACCTATAGGGGATTCATTTCCATACTCTCACTTTCCACTTTATCTCCCCCTAGGGTCACCCGAGGCTCCCTTTTGTGTTGGATTCTTCCTTCACAAAAGTGAGGGAGGGTTTATCTGAGGTGACAGTGGGTAAACTCTCCCACCATTATCACTATCTCATGGATTGGGTCAGGATTTTCCCAACCTATAGTTTGCACGATAAAATGCTCTCAATGGGGGAAAGACTCAGTTCTATAAGAAGGATAAGATATGGTGTATTGCCTTTAATTTTGAGATTATAAGTGATAAAATTCTTTTGGATCTACTCTATATTTTTCCAGGATTCTATAGAGATACTCCATCCCCAGGCTTCACATCCATATAAGATAATGGGAGTGATGAGAGTATCAAATATGAGTTTTTTCTTATCCCACAACCAAAGGTATGCTAGCTTACACTTTCTTTCAAGCCCATAATAAGATTTCCACCCTCAATTTATCATTTTCTCAATGTTGTAGTTCCAATTGAGCTTGTGATGAATTCCACCCTCCATTTTCTCAATTCTATAGTTCCAATTGAGCTTGTGATGAATGTCGATTCTAAGATATTTGTATGAAGGAACTTCCTTGAAGCTATTGTTATCATATAAAAAAGTATCATAGGTGATGTTTTGGGCTTTAATTATCATATTTTTTTTCTAGTTTTCACAGTCATACCCATACTAGAGTAGATGTCCTTGAGGATTCTTAGTTTCTTATCGAGGTCACACGGATTCCTCGCCATAAGAACAATATCATCAACATAAAGAAGAAGGATGATGACTATACCAATGAGGGTCAGATCGGTATAACTTGCATCTTCCAAACAATATTCTAACTTATTAATGTATATGTCAAAGAGGGTAGGGAACAAGGGACAACATTTTTTTTTGTACGTAAGAGAAGATTATATTAAGTATAAAAAATATTTACATATACATAGTCTCGTTTCTCCTCAATTTTCTAGGAGGACCATGACAACCCCCTAGTGTCAAAGAGAAACTGAAAAAACTTGCTTGCGCCAATGGGGAAACCAAACATAGAAGTATGTTGTTCATATAGAGACAAATTATAAGCTTCAAACGAGTATGTCCATGCTATCTTCCTAAAACTAACTAGATCTAGGGAACGTAAGAAAAATATCTTGAAAGACCTGAAAAACCCACTAGTGCTTTCCATGAGAGCCTGGAGCTAAGAAGGTCTCACCTCACCAACTATTTGCTCAATTTTGTCATTTGTTTTGAAAACCCTGACTAGCTTAACTTCATTTTTTAGGGCATGCATGGTGGTCTTTCATCTTTTGGAACCAACTCCTGGTATGAATATGCCACAGTCACTACTACTAGGGCTGCCCATGACGTGCCAACAAAAAAAATAGAGGGCTTACGACCTCGAGGGGCCATTAGAAAGAGATAAATATTGATAGGGAATCCAAAGAAAATGCAGAGGAAACAAGGAAAAAACTTTAACTCCAAGCTAACAAAACCCAAAACCAAAGACATGAGTTATCAAAATGTAAATTGGGACGCCAATTAAAAGCCAGGAAAGCCATCAAATGTAGAGCTACCTTCCCTTCATTACCAATCATGAATAATGTTTGCATCATGGAGAGGTAATGTTGGTTACACGCTCTAACTGTCTCTTCTTCTCTCATGACCTGAATAACCATTACTTACCATGAAAAAATCATCTTCTCCTGTACTTTCCCTATTTTGAGTATCATTCCACCTCCTTCCATCATCATTTCCACATAAGTCTAAGTCATGTCCAAGCAAGGGTGGTGTCGTCAGGGGGTTAAAATAATGATTAATTCTAGCCAACTTTGGTGTGAGGGGAGAAGGTACCATTCGACTCTTGACATGGATGCTATGTCTGAAGGACACCCCATCTAGGGAGACAAGGGACAACCTTGCTTGAATCTTATATTACAATTAATTTATTTTGACCATCCCTTAGTGTTCCTAAACTTGGCAACAAAATTCTCATATAACCTTACTGCAACAACTCCGATCTCGGAAGGAAGTTTTATGTCTTCTAACCTATAATTCCAAATGTTAGTCCTAAGAACGGTGTCAAAATATTTTCTAAAATTAAGGAAACAACGAAGGAGATTGGTTTTATTATTGTGACACACCTCTACAGTGATCCTAAGCATAACGATATGGTCCACAGTTGAGTGATATCCTCTAAATCGAGGTTGACCTTTATCTTTTTTTCCTTGGAATTCAATCCATATGTTGATCTTCTTTTACAAAATAATTCCATACAACTTGGCTGAGATGGGGCTAATCATAATGGTCCTATAATTAGAGGGATTGTTTTTATCCCCACTTTTAAAGATATGAAAAATGAGGATTTGAGTCCAAGGTTTAAGGAAGCCCTGCTTGACTGCTAAATTCAAGGGCTTGTGTATGTGAGGGATGAGAATAAGCCCTCCAATTTTTATGATTTCAGATTGGTAGTCTTCAATGTCCTTATTTTTCCCTTTTGTAAGTCAATTAACCTCAAAATTTGTGCCTTCTATAAAAAACACTTCGTCCTCTATAGAAACATTTGGAATGTTGTCCACAACAACAAGGGATTTGTAAATATTTTTTAGTTAGGATTTCCATTCCTTTAGGGGAATCATATTATTTAATTCAGTTTTACGAGTCATAATTTTTCTCCAAAATCTCTTAGGATCTAGCTTAGATAGGTGCAATAGCTTCTCTTGATTTCTATTCATGTTCCTTTTAATTAGGGCATTGTATCTATTTATCTTATCTTATTTTAAGGACTCATTAGAGGAAACCCCAATGGATTTTGTAGCAATTTTACACTTGATATAATACCATAGGTGTAACATCCCTGCTATAATCCCTGATTTGTAATGTATAATGTAGATATGATATGTGGTTGTGGGCCAAGTGATGTAATATGTGAACTTGTATATCTAGATCATATAAATAAAAATGTGATGAAAGATGCAAATGGACATGGACATAGATATGGGGGTTGAGTTATATACAAGATAGGAGGGTTCTAAGGGGGTTTTGTTCATGAGTTTAAATCCCAAACCTTTTTTCTAATTTTTCATATTGTTTTGAATGAACCTTCTATTTATTCCCTTGAGTGTATGAGAGTCCAATTATTGAATACATGTAAGAGGATGGGTGTGAGAAGTAGCATACCATAGTTATTTGGGGCATGGGGCTAAGTACAATCATATTAGGGAAGCGTGTGAGTCAAGTAAGGAGGAAAAATGAGAATAAATTCATACGAGGACTAGGGGGATATTTTACAAGCATATTTTGGGGGAAAACAAGGGGGAGCAAAGTGCTGGAGCTTGGAGGAAAAAATGGTGAACATGTTAAAAGATTTTTGGAGCTATTGAAGGATTAAGAAGAAATATTTTAGGCTCGTAGAAGAGGTAGGTTGGCAAGCGCCTAGAGTGAACACCCTATGTGATAGTTTTCATTAAAGAAACAAGCTTGTTGTTGTTAATTTTTCCTAGTAGTTAGCATCCCTGGAGTCCCCAACAAAGATATTCTTGTACAACATGTGTTGGAAGCCTTGATAAAAGAATGGTATAGCCCGAGGCACTTCTTTCCTTGTAGAGTAGGGGGGTACATTCGTTGGGTTGGACAGGTTGAGAGGAAGAGAGTTGGAGGAGTTGGGATAGCTGTAGGAAAAACTAGTGGTTGTGGGAAAACTGAGTTGTGAGTAGAATGTGGAGAGACACCCTCTTTATGAATTCCTATCCCTAGCTCAAGGGTGACTTGCTATTGAGATTTAGAATAAAAATACTATGTTTGGGTGGAACATCCATCCC
>JASDQU010818484.1:0-14470 GCA_032191745.1 Picea mariana | reverse complement strand
GACATGGATGCTATGTCTGAAGGACACCCCATCTAGGGAGACAAGGGACAACCTTGCTTGAATCTTATATTACAATTAATTTATTTTGACCATCCCTTAGTGTTCCTAAACTTGGCAACAAAATTCTCATATAACCTTACTGCAACAACTCCGATCTCGGAAGGAAGTTTTATGTCTTCTAACCTATAATTCCAAATGTTAGTCCTAAGAACGGTGTCAAAATATTTTCTAAAATTAAGGAAACAACGAAGGAGATTGGTTTTATTATTGTGACACACCTCTACAGTGATCCTAAGCATAACGATATGGTCCACAGTTGAGTGATATCCTCTAAATCGAGGTTGACCTTTATCTTTTTTTCCTTGGAATTCAATCCATATGTTGATCTTCTTTTACAAAATAATTCCATACAACTTGGCTGAGATGGGGCTAATCATAATGGTCCTATAATTAGAGGGATTGTTTTTATCCCCACTTTTAAAGATATGAAAAATGAGGATTTGAGTCCAAGGTTTAAGGAAGCCCTGCTTGACTGCTAAATTCAAGGGCTTGTGTATGTGAGGGATGAGAATAAGCCCTCCAATTTTTATGATTTCAGATTGGTAGTCTTCAATGTCCTTATTTTTCCCTTTTGTAAGTCAATTAACCTCAAAATTTGTGCCTTCTATAAAAAACACTTCGTCCTCTATAGAAACATTTGGAATGTTGTCCACAACAACAAGGGATTTGTAAATATTTTTTAGTTAGGATTTCCATTCCTTTAGGGGAATCATATTATTTAATTCAGTTTTACGAGTCATAATTTTTCTCCAAAATCTCTTAGGATCTAGCTTAGATAGGTGCAATAGCTTCTCTTGATTTCTATTCATGTTCCTTTTAATTAGGGCATTGTATCTATTTATCTTATCTTATTTTAAGGACTCATTAGAGGAAACCCCAATGGATTTTGTAGCAATTTTACACTTGATATAATACCATAGGTGTAACATCCCTGCTATAATCCCTGATTTGTAATGTATAATGTAGATATGATATGTGGTTGTGGGCCAAGTGATGTAATATGTGAACTTGTATATCTAGATCATATAAATAAAAATGTGATGAAAGATGCAAATGGACATGGACATAGATATGGGGGTTGAGTTATATACAAGATAGGAGGGTTCTAAGGGGGTTTTGTTCATGAGTTTAAATCCCAAACCTTTTTTCTAATTTTTCATATTGTTTTGAATGAACCTTCTATTTATTCCCTTGAGTGTATGAGAGTCCAATTATTGAATACATGTAAGAGGATGGGTGTGAGAAGTAGCATACCATAGTTATTTGGGGCATGGGGCTAAGTACAATCATATTAGGGAAGCGTGTGAGTCAAGTAAGGAGGAAAAATGAGAATAAATTCATACGAGGACTAGGGGGATATTTTACAAGCATATTTTGGGGGAAAACAAGGGGGAGCAAAGTGCTGGAGCTTGGAGGAAAAAATGGTGAACATGTTAAAAGATTTTTGGAGCTATTGAAGGATTAAGAAGAAATATTTTAGGCTCGTAGAAGAGGTAGGTTGGCAAGCGCCTAGAGTGAACACCCTATGTGATAGTTTTCATTAAAGAAACAAGCTTGTTGTTGTTAATTTTTCCTAGTAGTTAGCATCCCTGGAGTCCCCAACAAAGATATTCTTGTACAACATGTGTTGGAAGCCTTGATAAAAGAATGGTATAGCCCGAGGCACTTCTTTCCTTGTAGAGTAGGGGGGTACATTCGTTGGGTTGGACAGGTTGAGAGGAAGAGAGTTGGAGGAGTTGGGATAGCTGTAGGAAAAACTAGTGGTTGTGGGAAAACTGAGTTGTGAGTAGAATGTGGAGAGACACCCTCTTTATGAATTCCTATCCCTAGCTCAAGGGTGACTTGCTATTGAGATTTAGAATAAAAATACTATGTTTGGGTGGAACATCCATCCCCTGTAGTTGGTTGCAAAAATGTTGTAAAAAGATAAGTGTTTTATATTGTGTTTGATTTATATTGATGGTTTAATTTGTTGTGCATTAAATATTTATTTAAAATGATTTATATGTTGTTGTATGGGAGTAGTTTAGTTGCATTCATGTTTTAAAATTATTACTGTTAAATATATGAACGTTTTTAACATGATATGTTGTATTTAAATTAATGGTATCATGAATTTTTATGGTTTAGTAGGGTGGGGTTGTTACAAATTGGTATCAAATCTCAAGGTTCAACACTAAGTTGTATGGGCCAAGACACATGTGATTTTGGTAGAAATTTGTTGCATAGTTTCACCTGTGACAAATTTGGGAAAAATTGTAAAAATATAGTGAAATCCTCAAATTAATGAACAGATCTGAGTCCAAATTACCTTAGAATAGTTGAAGAGAGGATTAATGTCATCAATTTGTAGGTTGCAGAGTTAAATTTGGTCTGGGAAGTCTGATTTCACATTTTAATGGGGATTGAAGAGTTGGAAGATCAATGGACTAGATCATTTTGACATTAAGAAATCAACAACCAAGATTCATTTGTAGGATTGATGAATTTTGGAAAATTTTGGAGAGTTTCATAAATCGATGACTGATATCACTGCGATCTCAAATATCAATGGTCAATATTCACTGCAAGATTGAAAGATCCCATAGGGAAAAATTCTGTGAAGTTAAGCCCGATAGGATTGCGGGATCTAGGTTGCAAAAAATCTTAAGGGCATGTTAAGTTTCCACCTCTCAAGAATTTTTTTATGAATTTAAGCTTGATAATCTTGTAGGCTGTGGATGAAGGAAAATTTTAAGGACATGTTAACTTGACACTACACATGAAAAAATATACGAAGTTAATCCCAATAGGCTTGCGGGATGAAGGTTGCAGAAAATATTAAGGGCATGTTAACTTGACACTTCATGGGGAAAATCCCATGAATATTTTATCAATAGGATTGTGGGTTGTGGTCTTCGAGAAAGTCACAATTCAAGGTTAAGTTGCCACTCTGCGGGAAAAGTCTGTGAAGGTGTTTTTGATAGGATTGTCAGTTGCAGACTTTGGGGAAATAATAATACAATGTTAAGTTTCCACTATGTAGGGAAAATCCCATGAATATATTATCGATAGAATTACGGGATATGGTTTAGGAAAAAACCTTTATAACCTTCCATTTGACATTCTGATGGGAAGAGTTTGCAAAGAAGAGCTTGATAGAATTTCATAAGGTTTGGACGATGGCCGATGGAGGAGAACGATGGATGATGAAATTGTACAAATCAAGGGATGACATGTGGACTGAACAAACATGTGCCATGATGTGTTAGCTGGATTTCCTAGGTCAGGTGGAGGTTGGATTAATAGACTATTACACTAGTAAATCAATCAATTTCTATGAATTGTTTTAGATTTTGAAGGTCACCAACTTGTGGACACATTTCGAGGGCCTAAAAAAATTTTGCAGGTAGTTGAAATAAAGAGAAATGTGTTTATATTTGGGACACAAATCCCCTCTACAAGAATGGAAGAAATCGGTAAGGAATTTCCAATGAGATATTTTTAGTGAAAACATACCTAGTATGAGGAAGTTACAACTAAAACAATACATGGCATACATTAAGCACCAGTTTACTTTCAGAGAGTATAAATTCTTACTCAGTAGCTAGTTTGGGACACAAAATAATTCATTGGAAATATCATGGACCATAGACAATAGCCATGGAATATGGGTACCTGAAGTTGTATAGGATGGGAGAAAAGACACCTATATCAATAAGGGGTAAACATGAGAAAAAAATCCAAACTTATATAGACCATAACTATCAACTTGGAGCTCGGATTTGGTCAAATGAGTGGTCAATGGAATTTTTTTTAGGAGGAGACGCTATCTGTCCACATAGATTTTTTATTTGAGCACTATAGTTTCTTAGAAAAAATGCAATAGTAAAAACAAAGCAATGAGTGGAAAATGCAACTTTAGAATGTTGTAACGTTTCGCTCAGAAATCATAATGAGGCATGAGTACAATTGTTGGAGAGTTGTTTAAGAGAGGAATATGTCTAAATAATAAAAATTTTGGATTAGTGAATTTTGGTTCTTTAGAAATTGAAATGAAGAATGAATTGTAACCAAATTACTAAAGTATTTTGAAATGTGCCTAATTCTAACAACAATTTTTGTATGCACATTTTCTTGCAGAGTTAGAGGTACATGAAGGCATATTTAGTTCCTATACGAGAACTAGAGATATGAAGGATTCCCAATGGCCTTACAACCATTAGGATGAAATTATAGGACTTCATGTCAGCATGGGAAACACTGAGACTGAGTCCCATGGAAGAAGTAAGGTGGAGCCTATGGAGATGGTTGAAACAATGAGGAGCATGCAGAGAGAAGTGTAGAGATATAAGGAAGATAATGAAAGGATCATAAAATATCAGGAGGGGATGCTATAGAGTCTGAATATGTTGCATAGACAAGTCGATAAGGATTATGTCTCAAAGCAAGTAGCTAGTGATAGACAAGTGGCAACATCCATATCCCATGGTAGAAGGGAAAATAATAGGGATGATGGAATTCAAGGAGTGTGAGAAGACATCAACATTCATTAGGGTAATTGACTAGAATAGGTCATGCATATTTGGGGCCAGGGAGTAGCCCAAGTGTGTCCCTTTTCAGAAGGTAGAGGAGAATACTTAGTCATATATTTTACAAGGTGAACTTAGGAAAATTAAGCCACTAAATTTTGATGGAGAGAATAGAAAGGGAGAAGAGGTTGAATCTTTGTTGTTGGGAGTGAGTAAATAATTCTAGTTTCATGATTACCCATCAAATGTAGAAACCAAAACTGCAACCCACCACCTTCAAGGAAAAACATCCATGTGTTGGGATCAACTTAAGCAATACAAATACCTTGAGGAGAAGGCCTCATGGAGACAGTGAAAGGGATATTTCCAGTAGAAATACTTTTCATAGAATTATTATGATAATAAGATGAAAGAGTTGTTTGAACTCAAATTGGGAATCATGAAAATGGAGGAATATGAGAGGATATTCTTTGAATTGCTTAAGTATGTTGGCTTCATAAAGGATGAGAAGGTTAAAATACAAAGGTTTATGAGTGGGATACCTACTTTCTATAGTGATAAGATAAATTGTGATAACCATAGGACTTTGGAGGGGCCCACCATAAGGAAGGAAAAACACCTTTATGAGCATAGCAAAGGGATGTCAACTTTCCAAAAATATTGGAATGATAAGATGAAGGGTAAGATGGAGAAAAGGAGGAAAGGTTTTAAGAAACCTTTTTAAAAGAACAAGTCTCAAGAATATCAATAAGGAAATTCATCCCATAATTAGCCAAGGATGGCATATTATTTTTGAAAAATGCCAAGACAACAACCCATAAAATGTTGGGGATGTGAGGGAGACCACTTGTATAGGGACTAACCTCACAAACAAGAAAGGATGAGGACTATTCACAATATCCGGGAGTTTGATACAAGCAAATACATGGGAAGAATCATGCCAAGGATTTACGCAGCCTTGGACAACAAGCAAGCAGAATACCAATTCCCCATGATTGAAGTAGAAGGTAAGATTGATAACCAACCCATTTTTTTTTTAAATTTATTCTGGATCTATCCATAGTTACATAGATCCTAACCTTGTTGACATATTTCACTTGCAAAGAAGCAAGCATGGTAAATCTTGGTTAGTTCAGCTAACGACATGGGCTAAGAGAAGGATCAATGAATTGGTTAAATATTTTCCAATAGACATGAATGGACTCAACACAAAAGCATATTTGAACATCGTACCATTAGGTTCATATGACTTCCTGATTGGTATGGATTGGTTGGACAAGCACCATGTTGTCATAGATTTATACAACAAGAAAATCACTTTTATTGATGAGGAAGGGTAGCAAAGGAAGGCTCAAGGTGCCCCAAGGATTATAGTCGTTAGAGAGATTTCAACCATGAAATTAAAGAAGAGTTTCATGAAGGGATGACATATTTGTGAAGCTCATATGGAAGAGGTATCCAAAGATAAAATGCCAAGTTTTGAAGACCATCCTATCTTGAAGGATTTTGAGGATATATTTAGGGATATTCTAGGGTTGCCACCAAAGAGAGACATTGATTTCTCCATTGTTTTGGTGCTAGGAGCTTCCCAGTGTCCAAAAATACTTATAGGATGGGAACACCAGTGTTGAAGGAGTTGTATATGCATATTGAAGAACTGTTAATGAAGGGGTATATACTCCCAAGTGTGTCACCTTGGGCATGGATGATTTTAGGGGATAAATTTCACTCATAGGCTATTTTTCCATGGTTTTTCCCAAAAATGATTTTCTATTCTAAAAATTATTCTCCCAAATTCTATAGGATAAAATTATTTTACCTTAAAAATCACCAAATTTTTATACGAACTATATAAAATACTTATAAATTTGAATATTTTGACAAAAATATCGCCAATTTTTTTATACTTGGAATATGAAGGTTTAGTAAGATTCACCAAGGTTTCTACATTTAAAAATAAATTTCCATCCTTAAAATCATCCCTAACCTTGGAGTGCCTTAGCGGTATTTGTGAAAAATAAGGATGGAACCTTAAGGATGTGCATTGAATTCAGACAAATGAATAAGGTCACCATAACGAACAAATATCCTTTGACAAATATTGATGATCTATTTGATAATATGAAAGATGTAAGAATCTTTTCTAGGATTGACTTGAGGTTAGGATATCATCAAGTGAGAATAAAGGAAGAAGATATAATCAAGACAACATTCAGACAAGATATGGAAATTATGAGTTTGTGGTGGTGCCTTTTGGGCTATCAAATGTACTAGCTGTTTTCATCTGTTTGATGAATGGAGTGTTCATGGAATACCTGGACAAGTTTGTAATTGTTTTCTTGGATGATATACTCATATACTCAAAGAAAGAGGAGGAACATGAGCAACATTTAAATGGCGCTACAAGTTTTGAGAGAGAATCAATTGTATTCCAAGTTAAGTACGTGCATCTTATATCAAAGGAAGATTCGTTACTTGGGTCATATTATTTCAACAGATGGGATAAAAGTTGTGTAATATCCCAAATTTTACTCCTGGAATTATTTGTAAATAAATACTTAAATACTTTGCATTGATAATTTATAAGTCTTCTACACTAACTCCATGTGACATATATACCATGGTGTTGTGAATATTGTATGTCTTTTTTAATTTTTCATTTAATAAAGAAGAAGATCAAGATAAAATGAGGTTGAGTGCCTATAGGGGCTATGATAACACAAGAGGGAAAAGGTGAGCGGGTCTAACACGGGTTTATGCTTAAAAACGTTTACCTATGCTACCTTGAACCCTCACCCATTTCAAATTTGAATTTCAAAGAAAAAAGGAGTTAAGAGGAGTGGAGGAAAGAAATTCCTCCATCTAAGCCACCATTTCCTAAAATCTAGGAAGTTGTCTCCCCTACATTTTTGGAACTAGAAAGAGAAGTTCAATTTGAATTTTCTTTCCATCATGCATGAAGGGAATTCAAATGGGAAGAAGGAGGCTATGAGAAAAATGGGTGGAAGATATTTTTGAGAGGTTAGACAATAAAAAAATAGAGCCAAGCCCATAATAGATGAAACCATCCTTTAATTGAAGCTTGTAGACCTTGAAGGAAAGCCAAGAAACCATGCAGGATTTTGTTGGTACTTGAGATGACAATATGGAACTTCTATGCACACACTAAATAACAAGAGGATGATTAATTTATGAGGTTTTTTACAATAGATAAGGATGCACTCCATGTGTTGTGTGGGGAACATATGTGGGTGTGTTTGTGATTCTTCATCAAGAAACAAACAATATAATTTATTGGTTTGAATTCATGTAATTTTAAAATTCAGAGTTTTTTTATCCTTGCTTCACCTTGTGGGTATCATATCCTGACTAGGGAGTGACATCCACTTTGTATCTCCTACGGTTGGGTGGAAATCACTTGCTTAGCTGGTTATTGGTATGTAATCTTTGAAATATAAGTATAAATCTTTGTTTTGGAATTTATATATGTTTTCTTACAATTGTCATTTATGGATCTATTCACTAAGAATTCTTGTTTCTGCAAATGATTAATCATTGGTTAATGATGTGTAAGATTCTCTCTGTTACACTTTATTTAGTTTATTTTAGATGAATGATAGATGTTTTATTTGGAATTTCATTATGAAATTATCTTCGTTTCTAAAAAATGTGAGAGGAATCTCTATGTTGAGTTTCCAATCTCTGTTTCTAAAAAATGTGAGAGTAATCCCTGTGTTGAGTTTCCAATCTCTATTTCTAAAAAATGTGAGAGGAATCTTTGTGTTGAGTTTCCAATCTCTGTTTCTAAAAATGTAAGAGGAATCTCTATGTTGAGTTTTCCAATATCTATTTCTTAAAAGCATGAGAGGAATATTCAGGTCAAGTTACCAATCTCTGCTTCTAAAAAACGCAGGAGTCTTCTTGGGGAAGTCAACTCCAAGTTAAGAAAAAGGGTCCTAAAACTCCCTATAATATTATTTTTGGATATACACATGGTTTCAACTCTCTAAATGTTTCTGCAAATTTCCAAGAACCACAAATGTTTCCAGGACAAATTCTCTGTCTAGGAAATGGATTTGAGCTTATATCGTAAATTCTAGTTGTCTCTTTCATAAGATCATTTTTATGAAAGAATTTCACTTGCTTTTCGTCTATGGAAGTTCTAAATTTCCCATACAGTATGTTGATTTTTCTCTTAATTATGCTTTTGATGAGGGATTTAATATTTGATAAAAAAATATACAACTTGGTTCTATTTCACCTCTTTGAAAAGTTTAATAATGAGCATAGAACCTTGATCAACTTTTTGGTTTATTTCCAAACAATATCAACATAACATTTTGATTTCTCACCCTAGTACTTGTCATGCAAGAGTGACTTGTCCTTATCTGTCAAGACTCAAGATACATAACAATGATATTACTGATGCAATCAATTCTTCAAATTCTTGAGTGGGTCAAATTGGTTTAGTTCAATCAAATAATATGCAAGGAATATGTTTGTAACATCCCGCTCTTGCATGTACTAAGCGAACTTATTTTTTGAGGACACTTGCTTGCAAGTGATCCATATTATTATACTATTAGCCGTTTGATTATGATTATGAGGCATTATGGATATGGTGATATGTTATTTTTTTGTATTGACATAGACATGTGCTATTGACTGGGTTCTCCTGAGTGTGTAGGACTTTGGACCTCGAGGATGCAGAGGCATAGATGAAACCTCTTGGACTTCAGATTGAGTTAGGGAGTGGACTGTTGGGTTGATTATTGTTGATATGTCATAGGTACATATAATTAGATGTTATGATGATTGATTATTATTACTAACATGATTCGTTGATGATACAGGCTGAAGATAGCTTGCCGACCAGACTCACATGTGGATTAGAGGGGCCACACACGACAACTAGAGACTTTGAGGGAGAGGTGTGGACAACAGCCATGCCACAACCTACTAGCACTCCTGCCTTGGCTCAAAATGTAGGTTAACGATTACCTAGTTCGAGAAGACCCACGATGCCATGAGGGAAGACTGCGACAGTCTCTCACGATGATTCTAAGGGGCGTACAATCAGGTAGGGGCCTTATTCCTTAGAGGCCCTTAGTCTCCCACAAGATCACCTGGCGGAGTATTGAATCCAGGGGTTTTTGATGTCTACCAAGTCATTCAAGAGGTGAGTGTTACCCTTGGAGCACGTAGTGCATCCTGAAGGGCACATCGCGCAAGGAAAATGGAAAGAGGCGAGTGGCACCCTTGGAGCACGTAGTGCGTCCTGAAGGGAATGTCACGCAAGGAAAATGGAAAAAGGCGAGTGGCACCCTTGGAGCACCTAGTGCATTCTGAAGGGCACGTCGCAATTTCAATGGGTAAGTGAATAAACCTAGTCGGCCTTAAAATGAATGATGTGATAAGTAAGTTTTAAAAACAAATTCCCTAATAAAAATGTCGCCCAACCTAGTGAAATTAAAATCTAGGTCTAAGTAACACTTGTGGTAAAAAATAATAATCATATTTAAACATGTAACAAGAAGGGGGTAAGAAATTCAATTAAATTATTAAAATCAAATTACAATGGGGGATTAAAATTTTAAAAGGGAAATGATTGTTTTATCTACATATGCTAATTAATTTTTAATTAAAACGAAAAAGGGGTAAATGGTTGTTTTCTACACTTTCTAAATTGAGTTTTAGTTAAAAAGGGAAAAGAGGGAAACTTAAAATAAATAGCAAACTAAAGGAAAAAAGGGAAACATAAAGAGAAAGGGAAACATAAGGAAAAAACTAAATGTCTAACTTAGTAAGAAATCTTACCTTTAAGAACTTTCTAATTATGAACTCAACTAGGAATTTAGTAAGGTGTAAGTCATTTAAGATTTGTAAGGGAATTTTGGGACACCAAGGAGCGTTTTTAGGAATGCTTTTAGGTGGGTGAGGGAAATAGGAATAATTAAATATTTAATGAAATTAATTTCTGGTGCAACTAAGGGGATGGGTGACATGTGTACGGGGGAGGTTTTTCTGATTAAATTATTGAAAAAGAAATTAAATGGGAATTTGAGAAATAAATCACTTAAAAACTCTATAAAAATGATGGAGGAGGAGGAGTATGGATCTCATCTTTATGTGTAACGTTACACTGCTGAATTTTTGTTTTGACTGAACTTATCTTGTGGGAGTTGGGATACCAGCTCGGGTAATGAGTGGTAGCTCGACATTGCAAGGTGAGCTGGGTGCTATCTGTTCTCTGGTATAGTGTGTGTGGCCCCTTTGCGGCTCGGGGGGCTCAGGGGGAAGAAGAGAACCCCTAGTGTTGGCTGGGAGGTACCAGTGAGGTCACATCGGTCAGCAAGCGAAAGCTGGATGGAGCGCGCACGAGAAGAAACTACTGAGCAGTCGTGTTTGGTTAAGGTATGCCAATTTAATTGTTACTTGCAATGAAATTAAGTTTACTCATGTTATTTCTCTGTGCTCGGTTTAAGATTTCATTTCCATGCGCTGTATTGCACCTGCTTTCCTACGGTATTGTAATCCCCTTGCTTGCTATTTTTTGATAGATTTCCTTTGGTGAACCCAACTTCTTATTTCAATAACTTATATGTGTGGGTTTTGTTGATAATTATGAAGATATTGTGCTTTATCTTCTATCCTTATCCCTAGGTCATCAGTCTATGCCTGAGTAGTTGGCCAGGAGCCGAATCGACGATTGTTACTTCGTTGTTTAAAGACCTATAGATTCCAATGCCCTTCTTTTCTGTGCATGGATGATGAGCGAAGGATAATTTTTGCCCAGCTGTCTACCCTTACTTATCTCTGAGTTGATTGTTTCATGGTTGAATGATTGTCTTGTGCCTTCTTGTGATTGAATATATTTGCGTATAGTTTATCATTTCTCTCTGCGAATAACTTAATAATCTCTGCATTTTTATATCACCTCTACATTTTTGGACGGTATTTTATTCTCTTCGATGTTAATGACAGTTCCCAGCTCTTGATTGGAAAAATCTCATCATTTTTCCACTTGAATAACAACGTTTTAATTTATATATGGACTGCGTTTTTCCACTTGAATGACAACGTTTTAATTTATATATGGACTGCGTTTTTCCACTTGAATGACAACGTTTTAATTTATATATGGACTGCGGTTTTTTTTCCACTTGAATGGCAACGTTTTACTTTATATATGGACTGTGTTTTTCCCACTTGAATGACAGTAAAGTTATGCCATGAAATACAACAAAAATTTTACCTTGAACGCCTGCGTCTTTTTACACCTTAACAACAACGAATTTATACTTGAATGCCTTCATATTTACTGTGTAAGTGGGAGGTGGGGGGGGGTTTACTGTGTAAGGGAAACAATTTCGCTGTGCAAACAGTGGTGATTCTATTGTGTATATGGTAGCGTATTTAACGTGTAAAGGGGGTAGCGTTTTTAATGTGTAAATGGTGGCCCACTTGCTGTGTAAACGAGGGTGTTGTTACTGTGTAAATGGTGGTGCATTTGCTGTGTATAGGGGTGCGTTTTTAATGTGTAAATGGTGGTGTTGTTACTGTGTGTATGGTAGCGCACTTGCTATGTAAATGGGGTGTTTTTACTGCGTATATGGGGGCATATTTGCTATGTATACGGGTGCATTTTTAATGTGTAAATGGTGGGTTGTTACTATGTGAATGGTAGTTCACATGCTGTGTAAACGAGTGTGTTTTTATTGTGTAATTAGTGGTGCATTTGCTATGTAAATGGGGGCGTTTCTAATGTGTAATGGTAGCGGTTTTTTTTTCTTGTGTAATGGTTGAGAGTGATTACTCTTATTGACTACGAATTTCACTCTGTGATTTAATACACCTTAACTATGAATTTACTCTACAAATTCAATGCATATTGACTGACAAATTTTACTCAATGATTTAATAGACTACGTTCTCAACACATATTTAGACTACGTTCAACATATATATAGGCCGTGTTTTTAGCTTATATTTGGATTGCATTTTAATACATTGACAACTCTGGAATATGTATCAAATGGTTAGTTAGACAACGAATTGATACAGTAGATATTATAGAGACAACGAATTAATACAATAAGTATTCTATAGACAACGAATTCATACTTGAATGAGAGCATCTATATACTTTGATTTAAATGTTGTATGACAGTAATTGGTGACTGTGTAATAATTGTGGTGGTAATGGTGGCGTGGTATGCTGCTATGACAACATTTCCTTTTTATGGACATCATATTTATATTTACATAGATAACATATTTATATTTATATTTATATAGACAATGTTTTTATATCAATATACATCATATTTTATACAGTTAGACAATGTTTTACAGTAACCCTTCTTGAAAGCAATATATATTTAGGTAGCGATATTCCTTGTTGCTGTTAACGATCATCATTAACTACAACAACAATTATCAATAAATACAGTATTACATCCCGCAATTACAGTGATATCTATATAGATTATATAGATAGTGAATCTAATGCGTTCCATAGGCAACAATCTTATCATATTGTTTCAATTTAAAAATATAGCATATTTAGTTGTAAAAAAAGGGTTTTATATTGTTTGAAGGGACATGTTTCCTATTTTTTCCAGTTGAAAAGATAGCGAAGTCCTCCCTAGGAAATTACTCATCCGATATCGGAATTGGAATTTGTTACAAGGAACTAATTGTTTGATAATAATTATTTTAATGTGTACAGATCAATTTTGTTGCGCGAGGAAATTATTGTGTTGTATGAATGTCATAGTCATTAGATTCCCTTACATCTTGTTCACCTGTCGATTGGGTGCTAGGGTTAGTCGTCATGTGTTTATTTAGTTAATTCGGTCTCCTAGCGCGTTAAATTTTCTTGGGTTATTGGTCTAGATGTGTCGTGTTGCACCTTGGTTACTATCACGCGCATCGCCTTGTGATGGCATCATTCCTAATGAGGGGATCATTGCGTGCCCTGATAGATATAGGTGAATGATAACCTGGCCAAAGTTTGTTCTTCCCGATATTGTTGTTGGGAAATAATACCCTACGGACTAGCAAGCTAGGGCTGGACTTGCATGCAGATTTTGACCTTAAGAAATGACCTTTCAACCTACCACCCCAATATTTAAACCCCTTTTCAAGACACATGCGCGGAAAGAAATTACTAACCTTTTTACTGATGTTTGGTGTAGATCCTCCGTTGCGCTTTGCCCGCTTACTTGCGCTGCTCCTTCCAAAGTTCACCTGTAATCAAGACAAAACACTACGCATGCATGCTATTTTTCTACTTGAGTGTTAGACATTAAGCATAAATTGCACAAATCATAAATAACTCATGCATTGGGACAGGAAAAGTATTCTTTTTATTATTCTCAATATGAATCAACTTACAATAATTGTTGATACCAGCCACCGCTCCTTGATCCTAATCCTGGGCTCCTCCTCTTCTTTGTCCTCCAACTGCTTTGCTTGAATTATCCTTAGGCTTGAGGAAAGGCTAAAGGGTTGGGACAAATGGATTCGGCAATTGGGTAGAGTTTCTTTGCTATATTTTTCCTCTTCCAAATAGTACCCCTACCCCTTCTTTTATAGGCTAGAAGGAGCTAGGGTTTTGGACGAACTCTCAGCCATGCATGGCTGGGAGTTTCAGTTAAATGACCCATATCTTTTTGTCCCGTCGGCAACTTTCCTGTTTTTGTGCTTTGTTAGGTAAACGAGGCTGTAGTAGGCCTTCCAGCATTCCAACGTGTGCAGTAGTAGGCCTGACAACGTTCCAACGCGTGCAGTAGTGGGTTAGGGCACATGTCACTTGATTTAAGAGGATTTTCAAGAGTTTGTTCAGCATGGCTTTGGCAAGGAAGGGATATGAGTTGGCTTGATGCCAGGTAAGC
>JASDQU010818483.1:34318-48045 GCA_032191745.1 Picea mariana | reverse complement strand
TCAAATTTTGCACTTTAAAAATGTTTGATTCTTTTCAAAGTTATATATATGGAGCACATACTTTTTTTTTTTTTATAATTATTTTAATGTTTTGTTTATCTTCTACTTTATTTCAATATGTTTGATTCTTCTCAAAGTTATATATGGAACACATACTTTTTTTTTATAATTATTTTAATGTTTTATTATTATTTTAATTGTTTTAATGTTTTGTTTATTTTCTAGGGTTTTATAGTTTTGATTATGCTCTTTTCCTTTTTTGTTCTAACATGTGAGCTAACACATCTTCCTTGTTATGTTGTTTCCCCAACACTTATTCCTTGATCTGTTGTTTCTTTGAACACCTATTCCTTGTTCTATTGTTTCCTTAGGTTCTTCTTCCTCTATCTTTTTTAGTCTCATTCTTCTCATAAAAATTATCTTTTTTGGTAAGTACTTCTATTCAGTATTATATATATTTTTTATTCCCAAAAGTTCTTCTCAATGCAGTTTTGAAAAGAAAAAAGGTTTTCATAAATAAATGAATTTAAATGTTTAAATTCATTTATAATTTAGGGTTAAATATTTAAATAAGGGTAATATATTTTATAAAGTTAAAAATTGTTTAAGGTATAGGGGGTGTAGGATTTATATTTAAAAAGAGAATCTTGAATATTAAGAAATTTTTTATAAAAATATTAAAGTTAATGTGGTTTTATAATGACAGATAAAGGTTTTATTAGGGAATTTCATATTCTCTTTTTTTTTAATAATGATGGACATTTAAGTTGTATTACACATTTATTTAAAAAAATAGTAATTATGAAAAATAATAATGTATTGAATAGTGAATTATAAGTGAATTTTCTAATTTATTAAATTGTAGTGAAGGTATTAATTTACTACGTCAATTTGTGCAAATTCAAAGTGAATTTGAAACTATGTGCTTCGTGACGCTTTGTTGCATGGTATCTCTCACCTCCGGGTCTACTTCGATGCTCAATCGGTTGTGTCTCAGTTAAATGTAGTTTATCATGTTAATGATTCTAGTTTACACCAACAATTCCTCAGGGTACGCCTCTTAGAATGTTACTTTGATTACATTACGTATATCCATGTTCCTAGGAGATTAAATCAAATAAAAAATACTCTAGCTAATCAAGTATTAGATTGGCATATTGCACACACGTAAAAAGAAACACAAACATACACATGTACATACAATTGTAAAGAAATGTGATCCATAAGACATCAAGATGTAAATATATATATGTCAAAAGTGTCAGAGTATACAGTTGGGCACGAATGGCTCAAAAATATATATCTGGTATACACCACGGGGCTTATTCCCTCAAAAATATATAAAACTTTCCCTCAGCACATAATGAGTCCATCCTATCTAAGCTCAGGGCCTATTGGCCCCGCCGTAGTGAACAACGACATTTTCAAAATGCCTGAAAAGTTGGACCAAAGTCTGTGGCACCCAAACTACATGAGGCTGCATGGATGGTGGGAGATCCTCGATCTCGACCATGGGAACTACATGAGTGAGAATAGTGAGGTTCCGCTCCACCCATCTCAAAAATATATTGGCCTCTCTGGCTGGAGGTCCCCCTGTTGTTGCTAGTAATGCCTCTGGTTGAGGACATCTCCTAGTCCTCGAGAAGTATGTCAGGTGCACTGGTCCCACATCTGTACCTAAAATATACATAGTTTTCAAATACTCTGATGCATAAAAAAAATGATATATATACAAGAAACAAAAAATTAAAAAACTTTAAAAAGAAAATGTACCTAGTTGTCCTCGCTCCTCTCTAGGAAGTACGGGCATGTCTAGATCTCTGGAGAATTTGATTCCATCATAAGGGTAGTCCTATATCGCTAGAATCTATCGTGCCCACCAATTGAAGAACTTCTCATCAAAGGCCTCCATTGTCCTTCCTTCCCCCTGGCCTGGCAACAATGTTTCCCATCTTCATACCGCTAGGTAGGAGGCCACATGCCCCTGTATAGTCTCTCTCGGAATCATACTGTGCACCCTCTCGAAGAACAATGATCATAATATGGTGTCGAGCCTGAAGTTCCTATTGTTATGCCCATGACACTCTGTCAGTTGCCTCTTCATGCAAGTGAGCATGGTCGTACTCCAGTCAAAAATTTGTGCATCTAGGCACTGCATTACATAATACATGTGCCCCGGGGAAGTCTGGTGGAGGGTCGCAAATCTAGTGATCCACCCAATGAGCAGTAGGATCGCCTTCAGTGACAATTTGGTGATCTTTTTGATGGGAACTTGAGAACCTACTTTCTTAGTTCCAACCTCCCAGTGCATCCCGATGTAGTCGACGATGTTGAAGGGCCCAGGAGGAAATGTGCACAGGTTGACTGGTTCCCCTCTCCTCAAGAGGCTAGTCAAGAAATATACATCCTTGGTCATTGGAGTCAACGAATGCCCCTCAATCATAAACGCCTATGCGTCTGGGTGCTAGTAATCCACCAAGACATTTAGTAGCCTGGGTTGTGCCCTCATAAGAAGATACGCGAAGAATTTCCACAGCCCACATTGTTTCAATGTGGAAATGGCAGTAGGGTCCTCATCGACCAAGACATCAATTTCCTCATTTTCCCTCTCCCTCTAGTGGACATACAACATGTTCCATGACAGTTCAAAAGGGAGTTATCTCTTACACTTTTTATTTTTCTATGCTTTTGAGGGTGTACGCGGGATGTCTTTGACATAGTCGCGTATGTATGCAGGAAGACTATTTTCTTCCCGTGGACATACGTGGGTTGTCCTTAGACAACCCGTGTACACATAGGGCCGCCCTTTTTTAAGAGGGAATTCCCCCGAAAAAACTAAAAGGAATGCTAAAAGGAAGAATTGAAATGCAAGAAGGATGAGTTTATACTTGGTCCGAGCGGAAGTTTGTTTCGTCCTTTGAATCTCCCAGAATCAACTTCTTTAGCAAAGGGGTATTTTTTACCTTCTGGTTAATTTTCAAATTGCAATGGTAAAAATGAGCTGTGAGCCTCTATTTATAGACTTTTTTGGCTCTTTTTGCCACTTTTTTGAACCCTTTTTTCGTCTTTTCTGGCTTGAAAAACATTTATTTTGGTTCTTGAGTTTCTTATTGGATGTCACGATGCACTTTGGTTTTTGGTTTGGTAAATGTTTTGGGAGATGGGTCACTTTTAAAGGTCCTTTGGTAAAAGTCATTTTTTCCAACTTTTTGCATATAAGTTAGGATTTCACCTCCACTTTCTGCATCTCGTTGTCTTTTCCTCTTTTCCATAGGGTCGATTCCACCAAAGTGAGACATGGAACCATCATTGTTGTTTTAGAAGTGTCGTGATTAGGTGGTAGAGCATACCTTTACATGGATGCCCTAGATAGATCCTTGTTTCATTTTGGCATCCATGTTGTCTATAATGACTTTTAGGCTCAAGAGTCCTTATTAGTCATGTCATGATTACGATATTGAGCCTCATTTGTCTGATGCACCATCACTCTTGGCCTCACCAGAATTAGCTATTCGTTACTTACAAGTAGACCCAGGATGAAAATCCTATAATTATCATATGATTGAAGACTTTGACCCAATTCTTACACTTAAATAAAAGAGGTTGAAATCCCCATGGAAAAAACCTAGATAATTAAAATGATATCAAAATTCAATAAATAAATTGAATTTCCCTTTCATCAACATTTGAAATCATAACTCCAATTTGAAAAATCATTATCCCATTATTTGATTTTCATACAAACAATATGTCCTCTAGGTTTAGTGTGCTCATTTGTTTCTAACTTAACCTCACCTGTAGCCTTTTGTTTTAGTGTGGGTTCTATTTCAACGAATTTACGAAACGTCGTAAAACTTAATTTTTTTTAGAAATGAAAAACACATTATTACAAATCCATCATTTTGAATTTTATAAATGAAAAAACACATTATTACAAATCCAATTTATTAGACCATAATTACATATTTAGGTTAAACACATTATTACAAATCCAATTTATTTGATCAGAGTTAGGTTAGAGGTGTCTATAGGAAATACAAGCATGTAATGGAAATTCATATCTCAGTTACATATTAGGTTGAAATTCATATCTCAGTTACGTATTAGGTTTGATGTGTCTAATGGACACAATTTCTTACTGTCTTTTCATAACAAAGAAGCAATGCATTGTGAAAAAAATTGGTTAGTAATAAAGCACTAGTTTGTAAGCTCAGGGAAAGTTCCATCTCGTTAGGAGAGTTTGGGATAATGCAACAAGAAAGCTCTTCATTGTCATCTCATCCACCTTGAACATTAAATAACACCTTCAAATCTTGACTCTATATATATTACAACAATAACTTACAATAGACATGTGCATTACAATTGTAATAAATTTCCAATATACAATTAAATCTTCAAATTTTGAGATAGTGCACATATTAACAAAGATTCACTGTTTAAGAACAAATTGTATAAAACTTAGCAACAAATACGTCACTTCTATAGAAATTATTTAACTACCCTAGCACAGATTTCGAGTTCCGGTTACAAAATATATGAAAATACAATCCCAATAACCAGATTCAAAACATATGTGTTTTCTCTTCAATATGGAAAAATGAAACATTTAAAACATAACACATTCATTAACTAGATTCATCGCATAACACAAATCAACAAACATTTAAAACTTGCACCCTTGGTCTAAAGTGCCATTTCCTCAAAATCAGATTATTTAACCATCAAATAATGGAACGATACACATGCAAAATCAGGTCATTGAATGGGGTCAAGGTAGGCTTGAAATAAGGTTAATAAGACAAGGAAAAGGAGATGAAAATACTTCCATGTATGACAGTTTATACCAATGAAGTGAACTTTGTATCATACTAACCTTTGACAGTAAAAATGGCATTGGTATACCAACTTAGCATAGGCAATGATGCAAAGGAATGATAGGTCATTTGAGTAGTTTAGGGCACGACCAAGTATTTGATGCAGTTGGTAACCTCAAACACTTGAAAAATTCCTCAAAGGGGCCATATATTCTTTAGTTATGACCCTTAAAAACCCACAATATGGTCAAAAAGGTAGATCGGTCCTATGAAATGATGACAAATTTACAACACACGATGGATCTGACCTGCAATAAAGGAGAACAACTCAGGGGTTTGTCTAGGTACCAATATGCGACATAGAGACACTTCAAACCCGTATGAAACTCTGATGAGAGTTATATTGATGGGTCTTAAACCCCTTAACTCAACAGTAGGAACCAAACCCGCCACCAAGGCCCAATTAGACTCTGCAACGTTTGTGATTGGAATGGTTCTTCAGATCTCGCGATCCGGCCAATTTAATCAATGGGATTTATGTTTTCTTATGGAGGCATCTCCTTCAGTCGATATTTTCTCTTTTGGTATTTTCTCTTTAGTTAGGAAAAATGCGAGAAAAAGTCGGTATAAACCAACTTGACCACACAATGATAAGGAAGTCTAAAGACTGGGAAAGGCCGGGCTCGGGATAACCCTCATTCCAACATGCAGACAATGATCTCTTACCACAGGCCTAGTAATAATACTTTAACCATGTGAGCACTCAATCACTAGCTGAGATTTTAACCTAAACTATCCAAGAAACAAAATGAGAGAAAATTTAACTACTGTCGAAGACGCTAAGCTTGGGATAACCTGTTGCTCAAACATGCAAACAATAATCCTATACCACAGGCCTAGTAATAATACGTTAACCATGTGAGAATACAATTACTATTTGAGAATACTAATTATTAGAAGAAAAAATTTATATGATAATATCAATAGCAAGAAAAATAATTCATCTACCATAATCCTTCATCATATATCCACACAATGATTCATCATTTCCATCATTAAAGAAAGGAACAATAAAGAAATTGCACCAGATAACTTGACAATATATTCTATAGCTCTTACTTGTTACATCTGCTCATGAACTGAATAGGAAATAGTTCTTCTCCAGGATCAATTACACATGCATATGATGAAAACAACTTTGTCTTTGGTCCAAAAGGACTTCTTCATTCATAGAAGCTCCAAAATAATTCTTAACAACTAGAAAAAAAAGAGTTCTTGCAACAAACCATCGACCCCTAGACCATCGGTCGATGTTCCTATTTATAATATAAAGTCTTAATAGTAATTAACAGTAAAATACAATTTGATCTAATAAAAAATCACCACGTGGTGTCATCATATGATCGTCTTCAACAGTCCACCCGAGTCATTTCTTGAAAAGGGTGGATTCTTTCATAATTGGACCATATGATAGAGAGTTCTTCACAAGTATGGGCCCATGGGAATCTGTGTTGTTCCATTAGGGCTGCATATATCCCTCTGATGTCTGCTGCATGCACTCGGTATTTTATCAAGCTGGAATTTAGTTGTTGTAACATGGTTTTAGCTCTGATTGGGTGTTCTGTGAATTGTCGCACCTGTCCCGACCTTGCATTGGCTACCTTCACGCACTCTTCGGCCCATTGGGAGTCTTGTTCGGTATACATCTTGAGCACATTTATTATGTCAATAAACTCACTGGTGTTTCTGAACTCAGGGAGCTTGAAATATTTTATTACTTTATTAATTTTATCCCAATTCTTTTGGCACTTGGCATATTGTTCTTGGATCTCTCTATGTGGATCCTGAGACATCTCAGTCCAGTATTCTGCGAATATCTTTATGCGGTCAAGGCTATTTTTACTTAACAACCAAATGCCATGTTCTTCCTTTTCTCGACCCTATTGGAATGCCTCAATGTATTCGAGCCTTTACACCGCTTGTTGTGCTCTTTCATGCCATCATTCCATCTCCTTACATGCTGCAAGAGCCATGAGAGTTTCCTCCTAGAATTCAATTATATTTTTAGTTAACAGGGTTCTTTCTTTCTTGTACTCATTGTAAACTCCTGAAAACTCACTCTTCAAATATTCCACAATCTATGTGGTGCCTTTATAATACTCAACAATATGGCAGAAGTGTTCCAGTTCCTTCAAAGTATCTTCTAGTTCTCTTTCATCCCTTCTGGCCCTATCCTAGGCAACATCAGAGAGGGCGCTTCCCATGCCTATTACTTCAGACGTGCGAGCATATGCTGTGTTGATCAAGCTTTCCTTTATGGTAACCAAAATAGAATGGTCCACAATAATCTTCCTTTTCTTATCATACCTTTTCACGATGGCCTTCCTCTTTTGATCATAGGAGATCACATAGATGTCTACCACTTTGTCTACCGGCTCTGGTATCTGTTGGTCGTCCCATGTGAGCATGTTTCCCAAGATACTAGTCGTATATATTTGTTCAAGATCAGATTCTTGAACCTCCTTGTTTTGCTCAATACTTGCATGTATTCTAGTTGTGGTATCGTCGATGTCCTTCTGTGGGTATCTTTATTTTGACACATCCAATTCTAACTTGTCCTTGGGACTACTTGCTCGGGTCTCCTGTGCATCAGGCGTTTCTATGTCTAAGCCACTTTTGGCTCCTTTTTCTTCTCGTGTGTCCTCTTGACTCTGAACATCGGGAACAAGAGGTGCTTTTTCCTCAGCTCCCTTCTCTTCTTCTACATGCACGGAGGTTTTCTGAGATGCCTCTGGACTCTCATCATCACTGTATATATCTATGAACTCAAACAAAGGGTTAGGTGCACTGGTTTCAACCGACACTCGACCCGACTTTGATTGAGTCATCACACATGTCGGTGAATCGGCTAGAGGTAGTGTGGATTCAGGGTCATTTGACCCATTGATGTTACCAGGGTCTGTGAGCTCGAACCTGCCTAACCCTGTTGGGCTCTCTTCTGGGTTACTGGTCAGAATACTTGATAAGAGGGCCAGATCATTTGATGCCAGATCCATTATTTCTTGAGCGTGTTGGAGCAATAGTGTCCCTCTTTCCCTTGCACCTGGAGTTCCAAGAAAATTCTAGTTCTATACAGGGGCTTCCTGGGGAGCTTCCATCGTTTCGGTCGATTCGAATGTTACCCTTTCTTCCCTAGTCCTGAGAATTTCTTCTTCTCTTTGCACTCTTTCATCCAAGGATGTCGCTTGCTCTTCCCAACTCATGGCCTTAAAATTCGTTATTTTGGGGTCAGCCATTCTTTCCACCACCTCATCCCAATCTTGAGTGTTTTCAGTGAAGATTTCATCCTCAAACTGGTCGTGGGCATAAGGCCAATAGGAAGATACTTGTGATGCATGTTTCGAGACCCGACCCTTGTGATCGTGCTTGCAAAAACGTCCTGTCTGGAACTGAAATTCCAATTTACTTAATCCCTCTTGCTTGTATTGCGCAGTGTCTTTAACCTGGTAGAAGCCGATATGAAACCGATAGGGTATAAATGCCCACTTATTATCCTTCACCAAAGTGGCGTTGTACCCCTGCAAGATAGTTTGGTAACATATTTCCCCTAGTACCAGTCGGTTGGGGACATATATAGGTAGCAAATGTGGTGCTCATGTGGTGCATAAAACCCTAATGTAGGTTTCCCACTTGTCCAGGTACCAGTGACCGACTTTCGATATAACTTTTTTGGCTACATAAGACAACCTTGGGAACTCCTTCTTGAATAGTAAGAAATGAATAGGTGCGATAAATTGGTCGCAAATGAGAGAGTAGGATCTTTTATACCTGTTCTCCCACAAGATGCTAAAATAGACATGGACGGGGAGCTCGGAAGTGTGCAAGCTCAGGTTCATTCCCATGAAGACATTTCTTGCATAGATGACGTCCAATAGATAAGATGCCATGTAGAAGGCAAGAGTTTCTCCTTCCTTCGGCTACTGAGCCTGTAGAATGCAGGTGCTAAGATGTTTGGAGAGGATCACACCACAGTTGAAGCTTGTTCTGGAGATGGCAACAGTATAATCCAAAGGCATCCATGCCTCTGAAAACCTGGAGCAATCTTTTTCTCCGTGCAATGACAAAGGAGAACCATTATATAGATATAAGGTTGTCTGAGGTTGGCCATCGGGTACCAACCGGAGTTTCGATTGGTTAATTTTTTGTCTTCTCTCCACCAGGACACCATGATTTTGCTGGTTTCATGCTTCTGATAAAACTTCACAACAAAATCCTTGTTCAAACATTCATCTAACTCCCTAAGCTTGTAATACTTTTGGACTTCTACTGGGAGGAAAACACTGACGATTTGACCATTATCATCATTAATTACATAGTTTTGTGCATTGTTGTGATCAATGAGCCATTTTTAAATTTTAATGTAAGGGAATACCAGAGTCCTTCTCGCCACCATGTGTAGGTAAGCCTTGTGGATGTTGACGAAGACCTCATCATCCAGCTTCCTCATGTCGGGATCGCTATGTGGGACATACTCGGGGAATTCTTTGTGCTTTATTTCCTTGAACAGGTCTTCCCATCACGGGAATGTTGTCTTGGTCCCAATGTTCACCTCTATGTCCCCAAAGGTTCGGGGTTGAGTGAAGGCTTCTTTGGTGATTGTCTTGATGATCGGCGTTGGCTTGGAAGTGAATTCCAATTTTCTTGCAACAGCTAGGGAGGAGCCTTCTCCTTCTTTTGATTCTTTCAGCTTTGGGACTCTAGGAGATTTTCTGGTGGTAGGTTTCTTTGGAGGCATCGTTCCTGCAACCAAAGACACTCAATTAGGGTCGACACATAGAATAATATTAGATATTAATTTATATGTGAAATGAAATCAGAACCAGACTGGTACATACCTATATGCTTGCTAAACTCTGTTGCTTAATACTCACTATACCTTGGAAGCCTTCTCCGGGTCATTCGTCTCACTCCTCTAGATGTTCCATACCTCTTTTCACGCAGAATGCTCTGGCTCATAATAATTCAGGGTAATATAATGAGAGAGAAATTACCAGTCGCATCAAGCTGTTAATACAAGTAATGGGACAAAATTTAAACTACTTACCGCCAATTCTCTGTAATCAATTTTACGTAGGTTGACGGCGGAGGGGTGGAGGGAGATGCATTGTATCTACAGGTTAAAATGGTAACTGGGATTTGCGCATGAATCAGAGACTAATGCGCGATCTTGGAATTAATCAATCAATTAAATGCATCGTATCTAGCATATCTTAGAGATAAAACGTCTCATTGTGTGATTTTCTGAAAGGGGAAGTTGGGGATCGGCGTAGAGCTACAGGATTCTTCGTTGATACTCCTTACAAAATAAAAACCGTCGATGGGGATTTCTTTCATCGAATGGTTTTGACGTGACACATGGCAGATAAAGACAGGTGAATGGACTCGCGAGTGCCAACAGAGGTGGTAACCTTCTTTCAGTTGTGTGCTTCCTATCCCAGCCTAGGAATCACCGATGCTAATTAGATATCAGGGGTTAGTAACCGGGGATGAACTTATCACATCGTTTCCCTTGGGATAGCTTCTTGGAAATTAACAATTGCCGAAATTTTTTTATGGGATCAGTCGTCGGTGATTCCTCCCTTTCCCCACGAATGACTACTTCCTTTTGTGTTTCTTTGATGCTGAATGAAATCGGTCATCGAAAAATTTCTTGTGCAATTCTTATCACGAAATAACAACTCCCCATTTATCGATGCCGACAAAAACCGTCGATTGGTGTCCTTAGTTTTCTAGGACAATTTTCGTTCACCTCTAATTCTTCCATGTGTCGAAATTTGGATGTGTCAGGTGAAATGACTTAGTGGTCAATTATTTAGTCAAATGTTACTCCCTTTAAGTTGTGATGGTTTCAACATGTTCAGGGAAACTTTTAAAGAATCAAGGAGAAATTGTAGAAAACAAATATAAGTGGAAACAACATTGTTTCGAATTAAACAATAAGTGGTACCCAAAAAGTAGAGTTTGGCAGAGACTTTTTTAGGGTGTGTTGAGAGCTCAACAAATGGTGATTCACTGGGCGAACGTAGAATATCTGTTCTTCCTTCAATAATGTTAAATCATGTCCTCCTTTTTTGTTTATATTTATTCATTATTATTATTATTATTTTATTTATTTATTTTATTTATTTATTTTTATTATTATTGGAAATATTGTTTTAGGGCCTGACCATTTACTAGGAGGGTGTCAGGTTCTCCCTCCAAGTTCTGTAATCGATAAGTACCTGCCCCTATATTCTTAGTGACCTGGAAAGGTCCAAGCCACAGTTTCTAAAACTTAGAATGCTTCCTTTTTGGTTCATTCACTCTGTCCGATTTTTGTACCAAGTCTCCCACCTCAAAACTCTTTTCTTTGGCCTTATGCTTATCGAACCATCGTTTCACTATCTGTTGGTGAGCTAGGAATTTTGACTTAGCCTTGTCCCTCTCTTCTTTTAGCATGATTAGAGTATTGATTCTTCGTTGCATGGCCGATGAGGGTTCCTCGTTGGAGTCTTGGGCCAATTGAAGAGATGGCAGATAGAGCCCGTTTGGGAGGATGGCTTCTTGCCCGTAGACCAGAAAGTACAGGGAGTTTCCTATGGCTTCTTTGGGTGTGACCCTATCAGCCCATAGGGAATTATGAAGTTGATTATGCCAATTTCTTTGGTTATCTGTAACTGTTCTTTAATATCCTTACCACATTTTTGTTATTCGACTCGGCCACATCGTTTCCCCGAGGGTAATAATTTGCAGAGTACTTGATTATGATTCCTTTGTCCAGAGCAAATTCTGTCAATAGTATAGAGGAGAAGTAAGTTGTATTATCAAATACCAGAATAGAGGGGAGACCAAACCTTGTGATTAGCTATTTTTCTATGATTTGGATCACTACCTTCTCATTTACATGAGTTAGAGGGATGGCCTCCGCCCATTTTGTGAAATAGTCGGTGGCAGTAAGAATGTAATTGTGCAACTTATAAGAGATGGGCATAATTTGTCCTATGATGTCTAACCCCCACTGCTCAAAGGGCCTCGAATTTGAGGTTCCGAAAGTCTATGCACAATTAGTTTTTTCCCAATTTGTTCCTCACCGGAATGAGATTTGCTACCCAGGCAGAGTGCCTAACCTGGAAAATTATCTTTGCATCCAGGAGTTTCCTTAATTCCTGGTACATGAGAGGTTCTAATGAATGGTGATGTTTCCTGAGCTTCTGTCGAAAAGGCTTGACTTCAGGTTTCAATCGGATGGTGTGATGAATAATACAAGTATCATATGTTTTCAACTCCTTATAGGACCATGCAAAAACATCCTGGTATTGTCTAAACATCTTGAGGTAGGTATTTCTTTCTTCCTTAGATATAGTTTTCCTCAGGTTTACATTCCTTGGATTCTCTGGGGTCCCAGGATTCACAGTTTCATGGAGGGGACAAGAGCTGCTATTCTTTTCACTTTTAGGACCTTTGAATCATTCCTTTAGATCAAACAGATCTTCTAGATTAGCTACCCCTTTCGGGATCGTATGGGCCTTTGATCTATTTGTATGCCAGTCTTCCATAGGACCCCTTTCCATTGAGTTCTCTTGGAACTCTTCATCATTAATAGTGAGATCTTTGAAGTTGTCCTGATTGGTCAAAACACTTATGATCTGTTCATCTCCTTCAAAGACTTTCCAATTAGAAATGTTATTAGGTACTGATGGCTTGTAGAGCAATTCTACAGTGAATCGGGAGGCTTCATAATCTTCTAAAGGTGATATCCTAGAAGCGGTTGTGGTTAGGGAATCATCAAGGGTATTCTTTTCCCTGGGGATTGCGGTAATGTTGAAAACTCCAAAGCGTTCTATTAACCTATGCACCTCCTGCTGGTAATTCGTAAGGTGGGGCGAATTGCAATGTATCGTGTTTCTTACTTGTCTAATTATGATTTCTGAGTCTCCGAAAAACTTTAGTTCTTTGACATTAATATCTATGGCTTTCTTTAACCCTTGCACCAGGGCTTCATACTCGGTGTTGTTGTTGGTGCACTCGAATTCTAGCCTACAAGACAAGAAATGATGCCTACCCCTTGGGTCGATTAGAATGCACTCGGCTCTTGATCCTTCTTGTGACTTGGATCCATCAAAATAGAGGGTCCAAATACATGAATGAAAATCATTCCTTCCTTCACCATTGTTGATGTTATGTTGTCCAGCATTTCCTTCCACCCGACCTGGCATGAGGTTTTGAAAAAAGAGAGAATCTTCTGTCGGCATCGGCGATTTCTCCTGGAAAGGAAGCTCAGAGTTTTGGGTAAGCATAACATTGGATATGAGGGGAGGGAAGTTCTCGAAATAAGAGTCACAATAATAATTACCCAATATGGGAAAATCTGTGGAGGCCAGTTCATTAGGGGCTTCCAAATTAGTGATCGTATGCTTCAGATATCTCTCCCTATCAATTCAGATCATGTTCTTGTATCCTTTTAGTGGTAGCCAAAGGTGTGCCCATTTAGTACTAAAGTATCCATTAAGATTTTCAGACCAATCTCAGCTCAATAATAGCCCATATGCCTCAAGGATATCTACTACAATGATATCAATCACCTACATGAAACTAGGGTGTGTTCCTATCCTGATCATCACATATTTGAGTTCCCCCATAACCTTGACCTGGGTTCTGACTAGTTGTATAACATGCTTATCGCTTTTGAGAGGGACAACACCTAGTTTATTACAAATGACCAAGGGCATGACATTAGAAGATTCTCTAGAATCTACCAGACAATTGTGAAGATTTCTATTGAAGACTTCGAACGTTAAAAGGAAAGGAGGCATGAAAGGTCTCTCCTTCTTGCCTTCTGAGTAGGTGTTTATTGTTGGTTTTCTTGCCAAA
>JASDQU010818483.1:19007-34129 GCA_032191745.1 Picea mariana | reverse complement strand
ACTGGGAGTGAAAGGCATTCTTGGGCGATCGGGATTTAATTTACTTTGTGGGACACGGGTGACATCGGTATCTTTTGGGTCGGGTTGACCCTTACTACATGTTTGTACCACCGATATCTCTGTGGGTGGTGCCTGAGGTTTAAACAGATCGTCCAAAGATACGATCACGTCAGGATCCCATATCAACATGGTCATGTCTTGTGGTGGGCTAGCTTCTTCCTGATTGGCAATGTTAAAGGCCAAACTGTTGGGTGGTTCGGTCAGAGACGCTTTGCCCAAAAAATGATTGGCCATTATATTCATGGCGTTGACCCACTGAGGGCATTCCCTTTCTGAGTGGTTCTCTTGGTGGTAAGTACATAAAGAATCAGATGCAGCATTCCCTAAGTCAATGTTTAGGTTGGCTGGGGGAGGTTCAATTGCTTTGAAAGGTTGGTTTCTTTTAAAGAAAGGCTTATAGGGTATTTAGCCTTGGTTTCCCTCACCTGCATTTATTTTCATATCTATAATCTCATTTGATAGTTTCTTGACCATGTTTTGCAGGTATTCTATATCACCATTACCCTTATCGAGAGTTGGTTCAACTGGCTTCCCCAACGGTCTAGTCAAGAGGAGTCCTCTCCTAGGAGGGGGCTGGATTTCTTTTCTTGCTAGAGATGCCTAGCCTTCTTTACACCCTTTCATCTGGAACTCTATCGTTTTGGCCTCTTCGAAATTCTCCGCAAGGGTTTGATGAGCGACTCTTTTAACGAACATGGAAATAGAGGCTGGAAGAGCGTTAGCAAAGACCTCGATTTGAAAATATTGAGCCGGTTTTTCCGTGGGATGAAACTTGTTTAGGATAGTCTTGAATCTTTGATTGAAATCTTTGACCCTTTCCTTTGGGGTCATGGTGGCTGCGAACAATTCAGCCATAAGGGCTCCCATGGTAGTTTCCTTGGAAAATTTGTCTAGGAAGTCCTTTTGGAACTTAGTCCAGCTGGTTATGGATCCTACTGGCAAGTCAAAATACCAAGTGGAAGCCAAGTTCTCAAATGTATAAGGGAAAAGTCTACATACCACATCTTCATGTTGAACATTCATAATCCTGATCACGAGTATGAACTTCTTGATATGAGCTTCGGGCAATCCTGAGGTCTCGGGATCATACTTGGGGAGAAACTTTTTCAGGTGCCTAGGTAGATTGTGTATTCGTCCAGGGATGACCACGACATCCTCGACCAACCAAGGTTGGTCTCCTTAAAGTGGAACTTCTCTCTCCTCCTCATGACCATTGTTCTCTTCCATATCTTCGGAGTTGGATTTAGGATCTTCCTCTTACGAAATATCGTTAGGTTCAGAGATGTCGTCGGCTGGCGTCTCGGGTATGAGGTCACGAGTTTCTTAGATTTCATTGATCATGAAGTCTATTAAGTCTTCGACGGAGTGTACGAAAACTTTGTCGGGAGTGTTGACCACTGGTCTGCCTTGTTGTTTTCTTCGAGGGTGGATGGGGGTGAATGGAAACGCATCAATTTGTCAGGTGTAAGCTCTGGTAATCCTTCTAAATTGATTCCCTTCCTCGTGAGGGAGGGCGTAAGGTATTTCAGGGTGAAGATATCCTTCCTCGGAGTGGGGCGAGTTATCCACTTTGGGAGTACTTGGTAAAGGTGGGTTTTCTGTTGGATGACTAGCCATGCATGTGGACCATTATGACTCTATAGGTTGTTTATAATATCATATAACTAACATATTCAGCCATTCATTCTTAGGCCCTCTTTATAGCACCAATTCTATTGATGGGTCTTAAACCCCTTAACTCAACAGTAGGAACCAAACCCGACACCAAGGCCCAATTAGACTCTGCAACATTTTTTATTGGAATGGTTCTCCAGATCCCACGATCTGGCCAATTTAATCGATGGGTTTTATGTTTTCTTGTAGAGGAATCTCCTTCAGTTGATATTTTCTCTTCTGGTATTTTCTCTTTAGTTAGGAAAAATGTGAGAAAAATCCGGTATAAACCAACTTGACCACACAGCGATAAGGAAGTCTAAAGAATGGGAAAGGTTGGGCTCAAGATAACCCTCTCTCTAGCATGCAGACAACGATCTCTTACCACAGGCCTAGTAATAATACTTTAACCATGTGAGCACTCGATCACTAGCTGAGATTTTAACCTAAACTATCCAAGAAACAAAATGAGAGAAAATTTAACTACTGCAGAAAATCCTAAGCTTGGGATAACCTACTGCTCAAACATGCAAATGATAATCCTATACCATAGGCCTAGTAATAATATGTTAACCATGTGAGCATACAATTACTGTTTGAGAATACTAATTATTAGAAGAAAACATTTATATGATAAGATCAATAGCAAGAAAAATAATTCATCTACCATAATCCTTCATCATATATCCACACAACGATTCATCATTTCCATCATTAAAGAAAATAACAACAAAGCAATTGCACCAGATAACTTGACAATATATTCGATAGATCTTACTTGTTACATCTGCTCATGAACTGAATAGGAAATAGTTCTTCTCTAGGCTCAATTACACATGCATATGATGAAAACAACTTCGTCTCTGGTCCATAAGGACTTCTTCATTCATAGCAGCTCCAAAACAATTCTTAACAACTAGAAAGAAAAGAGTTCTTGCAAAAAACCATCGACCCCTAGACCATCGATCGATGTTCCTATTTATAATATAAATTCTTAACAGTAATTAACGGTAAAATACAATTTGAGCTAATAAAAAATCGCCACGTGGCGTCATCATCTGATAGTCTTTCAACAGTCCACCCGAGTCGTTTCTTGAAAACGGTGGATTCTTTCATAATCAGACCATCTGATAAAGAGTTCTTCACAAGTATGGGCCCATGGGAATCTGTGATGTTCCATTGGGGCCGCATATATCCCTCTAATGTCCGCTACATGCGCTTGGTATTTTATCAAGGTGGAATTCAACTGTTGTAACATGGTTTTAGCTCTGATCGGGTGTTCTACAAATTTTCACACCTGTCCCGGCCTGACATCGGCTACCTTCGCGCACTCTTCTGCCCATCAGAAGTCTTGTTCGACATACATATTGAGCATGTTTCTTATGTCGATAAACTAATTGGGGTTGTCGAACTCGGGGAGCTTGATATCTTTCATTACTTTATTAATTTTATCCTAGTGCTTCTGGCACTTGGCATATTGTTCTTGGATCTCTCGATGTGGATCCCGAGACATCTTAGTCCAGTATTCTGCATATCTCTTTATGTGACTGAGACTATTTTTACTTAATAAATGAATGCCATGTTCTTCCTTTTCTCGACCCTGTTGGATTGTCTCAATGTATTCGATCCTTTCCACCGCTTGTTGCGCTCTTTCATGCCATCGTTCCATCTCCTTGCATGCTGCGAGAGCCATGAGAGTGTCCTCCTAGAATTCAAATATATATTTTTAGTTAACGGGGTTCTTTCTTTCTTGTACTTGTTGTAAAATCCTAAAAACTCACTCTTCAAATATGTCGCAGTATGTGTGGCACCTTTATAATACTCAACAATATGGCGCAAGTGTTCCAGTTCCTTAAGAGTATCCACTAGTTCTCTTTCATCCCTCTTGGCCCTATCCTGGGCAGCATCAAAGAGGGCTCTTCCCATGCCTATTAGTTCAGATGTGTGAGAATCTACTGTGTTGATCAAGGTTTCCTCTGTGGTAACCAAAATAGAATGGTCCACAATAATCTTCCTCTTCTTAGCAATCCTTTTCATAATGGCCTTCCTCTTTTGATCATAGGAGATCACATAGATGTATGCCACTTCATCTATCATCTCTGGTATTTGTTGGTCACCCCATTTGAGCGTGTTACCCAGGCTTCCGGTGATATATATTTGTTCAAGATCAGATTCTTGAACCTCCTTGTTTTTCTCCAAAGGCCCGGCCTCTTCCTGATGTTTATTGGGGACCTGAGTATCAAGTGGAATGGATGTGTCAGGAGTGAGCTCAATACTTTCCTATATTCTAGATGTGGTATCGTCGACATCCTTCTGTAGGGATATTTCTTTTGACATGTCCAATTCTGACTTGTCCTTGGGACTACCTGCTCAAGTCTCCGGTGCATTGGGCGTTTCTGTGTCTAAGCCGCTTTCGGCTCCTTTTTCTTCTCGTGTGTCCTCTTGAATCTCAACATTGGGAATAAGAGGTGTTTTTTCTTTGGCTCCCTTCTCTTCTTCTACATGCACATAAGTTTTATGAGATGCCTCTAGACTCTCATCATCACTGTATATATCTATGAACTCGGAAAAAGGGTTAGGTTCACTGGATTCGACCGACACCCGGCCTGACTTTGATTGAGTCGTCACACCTATCGGTGACTCGACTGGCGGTAGTGTGGATTCAGGGTCATCTGACCCGTTGATGTTACCGGGGTCTGTGATCTCGGAGCTGCCTACCCCTACCGGGCTCCCTTCTGGGTTACTGGTCAGAACTCTTGATAAGAGGGTTGGATCATTCGATGCCAGATCCATTATTTGTTGAGCATGTTGGAGCAATAGTGTCCCTCTTTTCCTTGCACCTGGAGTTCCGAGAAAATTTCAGTTCTGTACAGGGGCTTCCTAGGGAACTTCCATCATTTCAGTCGATTCGAATGTTACCCTTTCTTCCCTAGTCCTGAGAATTTCTTCTGCTCTTTGCGCTCTTTCATCCAAGGATGTCACTTTCTCTTCCCAACTCATGGCCTTGAACTTGGTTTTTTTGGGTCAGCCATTCTTTCCACCACCTCATCCCAATCTTGAGCATTTTCAGTGAAGATTTCATCCTCAAATTGGTCGTGGGCATAAGGCCAACAAGACAATACTTGTGATGCATGTTTTGAGACCAAACCCTTGGGATCATACTTGCAAAAACGTCTTGTCTGGAACCGAAATTTCAATTGACTTAATCCCTCTTTCTTGGCTTGCGCAGTGTCTTTAACCTGGTAGAAGATGATATGAAACCCATAGGGTATGAATGCCTGCTTCTTATCCTTCACCAAAGTGGCATTGTACCCCTGCAAGATAGTTTGGTAACATATTTCCCCTAGTACCAGTCAGTCGGGGACATACATAGGTAGCAAATGTGGTGCTCCTGTGACGTCGAAAACCCTAATGTGGGTTTCGCGCTCGTCCAAGTACCAGTGAATAACTTTCGATATAAATTTTTTGCCCACATAAGACAACATTGGGCACTCCTTCTTGAATATTAAAAAATGAATAGGTGCAATAAATTGGTTGCAAATAAGAGAGTAGGATCTTTTATACCTGTTATCCCACAAGATGATAAAATCAACATGGACTAGGAGCTCAAAAGTGTGCCAGCTCAGGTTCATTCTTGCAAAGACATTTCTTGCATAGATGACATCCAATATATAAGATGCCATGTAGAAGGCAGGAGTTTCTCCTTCCTTCAGCTGATGAGCCTGTAGAATGCAGGTTCTAAGATGTTTGGAGATCATTGCGCCCCAGTTGAAGCTTGTTCCAGATATGGTGATAGTATAAGCCAAAGGCATCCATGCCTCTGAAAACTTAGAGAAATATTTTTCACCATGCAACCATCAAAGGAGATCCATTAGATATAAGGTTGTCTGAGGTTGGCCGTCAGGTACTAGCCGAAGTTTTGGTTGGTGAATTTTTTGTCTTCTCTCCACCAGGATGCCATGATTTTGCTGGTGTCGTGCTTCTGATAAAAATTCATAACAAAATCCTTGTTCAAACGTTCATCTGGCTCCCTGAGCTTGTAATACTTTTGGACTTCTAATGGAAGGAAAACCCTGATGATTTGACCATTATCATCATTAATTACACATTTTTGTGCATCGTTGTGATCAATGAGCCATTTTAAAAGTTAAATTCAAGGGAATACCAGAGTCCTTCTCGCCACCATGTGTAGGTAAGCCTTGTGGATGTTGACGAAGACCTCATCATCTAGCTTCCTCATGTCAAGATCGCTATGTGGGGCATACTCAGGGAATTATTCGTGCTTTATTTCCTTGAACAGGTCTTCCCATCACGGGAATGTTGTCTTGGTCCCAATGTTCGCCTTTGTGTCCCCAAAGGTTGGGGGTTGAGTGAAGGCTTCTTTGGTGATCGTCTTGATGATCGGCGCTGGCTTGGAAGTGAATTCCAATTTTCTTGCAACAGCTGGGGAGGATCCTTCTCCTGCTTTTGATTCTTGCAGCTTTGGGACTCTAGGAGATTTCCTGGTGGTAGGTTTCTTTGGACGCATCATTCCTGCAATCGAAGTTGCTCAATTAGGGCCAGAACATAGAATAATATTAGATCTTAATTTATATGTGAAATGAAACCAAAACTAGACTAGTACATACCTATATGCTGGCTAAACTTTGTTGCTTAATACTCACTATACCTTGGAAGCCTTCTCTGGGTTGTTCGTCTCGCTCCTTTGGATGTTCCAGACCTCTTTGCATGAATAATTCTCTGGCTCATAATAATTCAGGGTAATATAATGAGAGAGAACTTACCAGTCGCATCAAGCTGTTAATACAAGTAATGGGACAAAATTTAAACTACTTACTGCCAATTCTTTGTAATCAATTTTACGTAGGTTAACGGCGGAGGCACGGAGGGAGATGCATTGTATCTATAGGTTAAAATGGTCACTGGGATTTGTGCATGAATCAGAGACTAATGCGCGATCTTGGAATTAATCAATCAATTAAATGCATCGTATCTAGTGTATCTTAGAGCTAAAACGTCCCATCGTGTCATTTTTTGAAAGGGGAAGTCGGGGATCGGTGCAAAGCTACGAGATTCTTCATTGATACTCCTTACAAAAAGAAAAACCGTCGACACTGATTTATTTCATCGGATGGTTCTGACGTGACACATGGAAGATAAAGACAGGTGATTGGACTCACGAGTGCCAACAGAGGTGGTAACCTTCTTTCAGTTGCGCGCTTCCTATCCTAGCTTAAGAATCACCGATGTTGAATAGATATCAGGGGTTAGTAACCGGTGATGGAATTATCGCATCCTTTCCCTTGGTCTATCTTCTTGGAAATTCGTCGATGCCGAATTGTTTTTACGGGATCAGTCGTCGACGATTCCTCCCTTTCCCCACAAATGACTACTTCCTTTTGCGTATCGTCGATGCTGAATGAAATCGGTCATTGGAAACTTTCTTGTGCAATGCTTATCATGAAAGAACAACTCCTCGTTTATCGACATCGATGAAAACTGTCGATCGGTGTCCTTGTTTTCTAGGATGAGTTTCTTTCAGCTCTGATTCTTTCGGGTGCCGAAATTTGGACGCGTCAGGTGAAATGACTTAGTGGTTGATTCTTTAGTCAAATGTTACTCCATTTAAGTTGTGATGTTTTCGACATGTTTAGGGAAACTTTTAAATAATCAAGGAGAAATTGTAGAAAACAAAGATACGCAAAAACAACATTGTTCTGAATTCAACAATAGGTGGTACCCAAAAAGTAGAGTTTGGCAGAGACTTTTTTAGGGTGTGTTGAGAGCTCAACAGGTTATAAGGAACTTATATCCCTAATAGCTAACCATATGTAACTTGTAAACCAATATGTAAACCTGATTTCCAACCTGCAAACCTCATCGCTAACTTATATGTAACCTATATACTATAATTTAAAGAAACTGATTTTAGAAATTTTAAAGAGATAAAGAGATAAAGGAATATCTTACCTCATCCTGCTTGATGCTTTATTGTGTTGGCCTTCTTTCCACTCCAATATGTCTGAAAGACTGATCTCCTTCTCTCGCTTATTCTGTAATGCTTCTAATCGATCCACAATCCCTCAACAATAACAATATCCCTCAACAATGGAAATATAGTTGCATGTATATGATCATATATGAACAAATAAAAGCGGGTATAATGTGAAAAGATAGAAAACACAATACCTCAACAATAACAATATTCTTCGACAATAGAAGTATAGTTGTAGGTATATGATTGTATATGATCACAGAAAGTCTATAATGCGAAACACCATCCAAAATAAGAAGATGGACATAACTTTAAATTGAAAATGTGGCATCAGGCTATGCCAAGGCCCACATCCCATAAAAAGAACACTTGCCCCAATATGAAACATGTGATCTGCTTTGTTAATTACTGAAACATGTATGTATAAAACAATGCTTATATATTAATTTGTGTTAATCATTTAAACATGACAATCATATGGGTAGCTAGTAATTTATTAATATGATTAAGTAAATGTGAAAAAGTAAACAGGTTAACTGATGCATTCATAAATGAAAGGAAGTTATGAAAATTAAATCTTATTCATTCATTTGGGAAGACGGCCAAGAATATGCCAACATCTTCAATTGTTATCCATACGATTAGAATTTAAAATTAAAAGATAATTAATTGTGCCCATTTCCAATAGGTGTACACCTATCGGCATAATTAACAAAATAAAATATACAAAGACAAGTGTCCCAACTAAAATAGGAGAATATAAATCAAGAAAAATGGATAACTAAAAATAAATAATAATGGAATCTACCAATTGAAATTGAAAGGTCAATTTCCATGATATATTCTCATTAATTTTATAGAATATATTCATATAACGATATATATTTAGGGAATATCTTTCTCATCCTTCTCCCAAAGAGTTTCTATCGGTCCTTGATTTTCTCAGATCATCTCATCCTTCTTGTTCACCTGTCATATCCAAAATTGAAGCTAATGGGATCAGAATGTTCTATGAATAATCGATTGTAAGATGTTTTCAATTGGAAGGTTTTAAATATTCTTTCATGTCTCATTTCCAAGTTTTATTAGGTTTTGATAAATAAATAATATTGTTGAAACTACAAGTGGTTTGGTTGGGATTATGTGATATTTTTTACTACAATTATAAAGTAGCAATAACCAGATTTAAGTAAAAGGTTGTTTATATAGGTCTATCGACCTCATTATTTTAAAGGGTGGAAAATGACTTATATCAACCAATTTTTACTTAAATGTGGTTGTTACTAGTCATAATCATAATCTAATTTTAAGAAGGTCAATATCAAGCCTGTATTATGCCAAATCTGCATACCTAGATATTAACTCTCTACTAAACTTGTTTGTCATATATATGATATGATTTAGTTGGTTGAATGGGTTATTTAGGATTCTTATTGCGTTTGATAACTTGAACTTAACATGCGTGGTGATTTTGCATGTGGTTTTAGGTGGAACAACTTGTTTAAGATATATTGAATAGTTAAGCAATTACAATAATGACACACATGTACAAAACTTCACAGAGAGAGTGCATGCATGTAAAAATAACCAAACCAATATTTACTTAGACCTTCAAATGAATATATATATACTATAATACTAGTAAAAGCATGGAACAATGCCTAGAGTTGACATGCATTGCTAGATCATTGGTATGTAATCTCGATCTGAGACATGTGTGATTTTACTTTTGCCTAATGAAGTGATGTGAATGTGACCCAACATCACTAGCCCATGGTGCCACCCCTCATGGACCTCACCCTCCAAATGAAAAGTAGAAAAATCGATGGCTTCATTTTTTGTCATATCGTTGATCTTGTAGTACATGTTGAGTTTCTATTTTGGTTTTGCAGATGGCTCTAGTCAACATACCCAAAACATTGCTTCTATAGCTTTGTTCATCTACCACTTTGGCAATTTAGTGAGTTTGGGAGAAATTTTCCTCCAATCTGCAACCAATAAGGTTGCAGAGTATCATCTTGTCATCAGACTATTAACTAGATCCTCCTCTCTAGGTATATCTCAATTGATTATCAACCTCGACTCGTAGGTCATGGTCTGTCAACTAAATCATGAGTATGTCGTTCACAACTCGACTTTACTACATCTCCATCTGAGGGTTTTTCCTCTCGAGAGAGATTTTGAATTTCTTAAGTACAGACACATATTGAGAGAACTCAATGCTATCACAAATTCATTAGCGAATTACATGTTGGATTGGTATATTATGCATAGATAAACATTTGAAATATAAATCATATGTACAAAAAAATCACATAAAACAAAAAAATGCAACATAGGTAGCTAGCACAAAACTTCTCTCTCTCTCTCTCTCTCNATATATATATATATATATATATGCATGATAGCAAAAGTTTTTTGAAATACATCATACAAAAGTACATGACGAGGAAAAATTTGGCCCTTCATATCCATAATATCATCATAAAGACTAAAAAATGACTAAGGACTCTAATCATCCTCCTGTATCACATTGTTCTCTACATAGCACACTACTGCTCATGTCACCCGTCGTAACAAATGATTGAGGCCTTTAGAGACCCCAACTGTATGTCGTTGAATATGTAAAGGCACATCTAGCCTCCTTAAGGGGGGAACGCCCATCGTCAAGCCCCAGAGGTTTCTCTCCACCTGTTGGATTCCTCCCACTACGACATCATGATTAGCTGTTGCCTGTGCATCCCTACGACATCCTAATTGTTGTGGGTGGGAAATCCCCCTACAGACTAGCATTAAGGGTTCTATAATACATGCAGAAATGACCTAAAGTATCCTACTTCTTAACATCATCCCATTCATAAACCCCATTATTCATATGTAAATACAAGGTTAAAAAGATCAAGTTACTGTACCTTAGTTTTCATGTTTGATGTCTATCCTTTAACGTTCGGTCGCTCCTTGACTTCAAATCTCCTCCCAAAGCTGACCTGCATTCACAAACAGACAAACAAAGAACTCCAAGCATGCATATGATCTATGAACTATTAGAGATTCTATCAAAATATAATCAATATTAAACATTTAAAAACCTCATGCGGGGGGATGGGAAAAGTACTTATTTTTATTAATCTCACAAGAGTAACTTACAATAGTGAGATCAGCCACAACTCCTCGAATCTAGTCCTGGGATCCTCTTCAATTGTGCTCCAACTGCTTTCGTATATGCTTATCTTTGCACACTAGTTGCAAAAGGTTGGGGCAAAGGGAATTCGAAAATCGGGTAGATTTTCTTTACTATTATCTTCCTCCTCCAAATGGGACCCCTACCCCTTATTTTATAGGCTAGAAAGGGCTAGGTATTTGGTCGAGTGACTAGCTATGGGCGGTCAAATGGTTTAGGTAATTTACCTAAACTTGTGTGTTCTGTCTGAAACTTTATATTTTTTGTTCTTTTGTAGGTATACGTGGGTTGTAGTGGGTCAGCTAGCGTATACAAGCATGCAGTAGTGGAGAAGGGTGTGCATGCCTTCAAAAAAGGGTGTTTTTAAGAAGTTGTTCAGTAGTGGCTTGGAAAAATATGTAAAATGAGATGGCATGATGCTAGGTAAGCATATCTAGTGCAAATTAGGGTTATAAAAGATGCCCCCTTAATGTGTGAGGTCAGAAGAGCATCTGATGGACGAAATACACTATCAATGTTCAGCAATTTACGAAACAAGTGAGCCCAGGGACCAGAGTTCAGGAGGTGCCATTTGAAAAATAACAATTGTCTCACCGAGGTAGGCATACCCATGCTCGAGATGAAATAAAATCATGGATGTCAATCAAATACACTGCAGATCCATGTCATATAACTATATAAAGCATAGCTGCGAGCAATACACATCATATCTACATCTCGAAATCAAAAATATATACATGTATAGTATCCATCTTCCAGAAGCTGATAAGGCCTGATGGCTGGAGATGCGGTATTCAGATCTCAAGAAACAACTTCAAAATCTTCACAACTCGGGTAGGAGTGTAATATGAGTGTACGACTTCACTACCCATAGGTCTTTGATGACTCATCTGGAATGGACTAGAGGATTTTGATGATCATGCTGAGGGATTCATTGATTTCAAACAAAGACTTGATTGGGATTTTGGGATGGTCGAGCATGAGGGCAAGAGACAAACTGCAGAGAGGTCGACTCAATATTGGTAAAAACTTCCCTTGGACAATAGCATGAAAAATGATGAGACTCAAGCAACATGATGTTGACATAAGTTCATGATGCAGGAGGCAATGCAAACTCTCCATATGTTTGGAAGAATAACCAAACAGAGGATGAAACAACTCTATGTAGTGATAACAGCTTCCTAAGTTCATGTTAGATCCTAAATCTTGACGAACAAATGGAAGGATGTGCTTTGTCCAAGGGCAACTCATTGTGCTACCAACAAAAAGAAAATACTTTTCCCTTCCTCTTTTTTGGGTATATTTGAGTTTTTGTCTTTTTCAATAATTTTGGAAATATTGAAAAAGAATAAAAGAATGCTACGTTACAAAGGAGGATCAAGTGTCGCAAACATACTAGTTCCAAGCGCAAGGAACACATGGATGCGCAGAGCAAAGGGACATATACAGGAAAAGGACACTCGGGAAAAATCCTCCATGGGCCAAGGTGTAAAGATGCAGAGGCAAAGTACTACAGGGCTTGCGTATAAGGCATCCCTCAGATGGTTCAGTTGAGAGCAACATGGAGCTGACGTTAGGCCAAAGATGCAGGTATGCAAATGTGATTAATAAGACACAATGGTAACGTTCTTCGATGTAATTTTAACGAGTCCGGAGAAGGTAATCTCGACGGGGTTTCGTATTTAGAGAGTCTAAAAAAGTGTAAAAGAAGACTCTATTGGGGTACCTTTTTCGAAGATAGTCTGGCCGGTTAAAAAAAGGGGTAAACTAGCACTGAACAGACATCTATTCAAAATCCTTTTAACTAGTGTGACAAAGACAATATCACTCGACAATCTTTTCATTTTTAAGGAGTATGAAAAGAGCTTAACTATGGACTCCGTCAGGGATGTTCTTATGGACCATTTTAACCAGTGTGAAAGAATAAGGTCACTCGATGATCTTTTCAATTTTAGGGAGTCTGAAAAGAGCTTAACTATGGACTCCATGGGGGTTTCTTTTTCGTAAATTTAGTCTCTCAGCCCCGAAAAAGGGTTAAAATGATACCTGGGAGTACTCTTCTAGAGAACCGAGGCTCCTATAGTATACCTTTGTTCGTACAGTTGACCATCTAGACCGAAAAAGGGTAAACTACCACTGGATACACCTGCCTTCAAATTTCAGTTTAGCGAGCATGAAGGTCAACAAGATCGCTCGACAATCTTTTCATTTTTAGAGGGTATGACAAGGGCTTAAAAGAAGACTTGTTTTTTTTTTGGGAGTCCTGAGGATGAGTTCAAGTGAGATAATGAATCATGCAAATGAGGCTCATACTCGTAATAAGGAAAAAATAATAAGGACTCCCAAGCCTATAGTCATTAGTGACAGCATGGACGCCAAAATGTAACTAGGATCTACCTAGGGCATCCATGTACAGGTAGGCTCTACCACTAAGTTACAACACTTATAGAGAAAAAAATAGGGTTTCATGTCGCAATTTAGTGGGATCGATCCTATGGCAAAGAGAAAAAGACAACGAGGTGAAACCAGTGGAAGTGGAATCCTATCTTACATGCAAAAAGTTGGAAAAACATCTTTTCACCAAAAGACCTTTAAAAAGACCCAAATATCCAAAAAAAAATCCCAATACCCAAAGTAAAACTTATCGTAACATCCCCTAAGAAAATCTTGAACCATTTTTCAGGTTAGAAAAAACGACAAAAGGGTCCAAAAAATGACAAAAAGTGGCCAAAAAGTCTATAAATAGAAGTTGGCAGCTCATTATCTCTATTGCTAATTGAGAAATTGATTAAAATCCAAAAATACCCCTTTGTGAAAAGAATTGATTATGGGAGTTTCAATGGATGAAACGCACTTCCACTTGGACCAAGTAAGTACATACTAGCCCCTCTTGCATTTCAATTTTTAAATTATGCATTTATTTTATTTTTTTGAGGGGGCGTTGACCTTTAAAAAGGTCGGCCCTATGTATATGGAGTCTGTCCTATGACATCTTGCATGTGCATGCGTGCAGAAGAAAGACTGCACGTGTGCACACGCGACTGTGTACATTACATCTCACATATACCCTCTAATATCTGAAAAAATAAAAATAAAAACAAGAGTTAACCCTCCTGAACTTTGTCTATTGCAGGATGTATGTTCACTGGAAAGAAAGGGAGCATGAGGACATTGATATTTTGTTTGATGAGGACCCTAATTCTCTTGCTGCATTGACGCAATGTGGTTTGATAAAAAAATTCCATTGTCCTTTCATGCGGGCACAACCCAGGCTGCTGAATGCCTTGGTGGATTATTCGCATCCGGATGCAGAGGCCTTCATGCTTGAGGGACAGTCGTTGACTCCAACGACTGAAGATATCTACTTTCTAACTGGCCTCTCAAGGAGAGGGGAACCATTCAAATTCTACACATTTCCCTCCAAGCCTCAAAACATAGAGTAGTTGATTGTACTCCATTGTGAGGATGGCACAAATAAAATGGGCACACAGGTGCCGATAAACAACATTACAAACCTATCACTGAAAGTGATAGTATTTCTCATTTGGAGGATCACTGGGTCTGCGTATTTTCATCAGCCTTCCCGGGCACACATGAATTGTGTGGTTCAGTGCTTAAATTCAAAATTTTTTTACTGGAGCACCACATTACTAGACTGCATGAAGAAGTAGTTGACAGTGTGTTGTATGTGGAGGCACATAAAATTTGGGTTTGGGACTATTCTTTGTTCTTTCTTCTTCTTCGAGAGTACCTAGTCTCAGTCCTCGAGAGACCATATGAGGGCACGAGGCCCCTCATCCTACGTTGTGCAGATGGTCGACGTTGTTGCCCCAACAGGGGGGAGGAAGGACCATTGAGGCCTTCGACGAAAAGTTTTTTGCTTGGTGGGTGCAACAGATTCTGGCCATAGAGGACTACCCCTATGCCAGGATCAATTTCTCTAAAGATCCTGAGATGCTGATACCTTCCGGAGAGGAGCGAAGAGAGATGGGTAAGTTTGTTTCTTTGTTTTATAAAGTTATTTAATTTTTATGTTTTTTCAAATATATCATATTTTTTGTATACCAAAGTATCTGACACATATGTCTCTATTATGTGCAGATGTGGGGCCAGTGCGTCCAGCAGACTTTGCGAGGACAAGGCGACATCCTCGACCAGAGGCGGGACCAACCACGGTCAGTGGACCAACAATAGCAAGGGGACCTCCACCTGGGGAGGCTGAGAGAATTTTGA
>JASDQU010818482.1:6006-21055 GCA_032191745.1 Picea mariana | reverse complement strand
AATCCTTATGGGCTTATAGAATCACCTGGAGGAATACAACGAGAAATACACCCTATGAGTTAGTGTATGGGAAGCAGGTGCTTCTCCCCATAGAATTTCAGATCAAAACTTTCAAGATTGCAGTACAAGTTGGCATGAACTTTGATGAAGCCCAACAACAAAGAATCTTGTAGCTTAATGAGTTGGATAAAACCAGGCAAGAAGCACTTCAATGGACTACCCTCATTCAAGAACAAAGAACAAAATGGCATGACAAGTATCTCAAAAAGAAAAATTTTCAACAAGGATATTGGGCCCTATTGTATGACAACATATTCAAGAACTTCAAAGGTAAGTTAACCACCCGTTGGATGGGACCTTACAAAATTGACACTATCTACGATAATGGTTCAATCAAGATAAAGACAATTAATGAATAATAGACACCACTACTTGTGAATGGCCACCGGTTGCGAGTTTACAACAAACCTCTATCAAAAGAAGAATTCTTGACTCGTATACTATAGAATTCAGACATGCAGATGATCAGTAAGGAAGCAGATCCTCCTACTGACCCACATTGATTGATTGGTTTATTTGAAACTTTTTTTACATAGGTGTGGATCCAATTTTGTTAATAAGTTGAAGGTAACAAAAGACTCTTACCTCCTTTTGTTTTACTTTCGCAAATTTTCTTTTCTTTTGTAAGAAAATTCTTATAATATATTTGATCCTTCATGAAACTTGCTAAACATCAGTTGTAGGCATCAACAATATTCTATTATGTTTCGGTACCAGAAATCTTGTTCTGGTCCAGTACCAATCTAGTACCAGTCTGGTACCAGAGTCTGTCCTTCTACAGCACTATCAAGACATATTGACAAAGCATATTTCAAAATCTTATGTCAATTAATATGAAGTATGAAGCCATGCAACAACCACTTAAGATGGAACCATGAAGCCAAAATCACTATCAAATGGAAGCCCTTATGTTGACAACTAAAGGGAAGTATTTTAATTTCTTTTGGTTCTGTTGCTGAGAAGAACTTTAATTTCTTTTGGTTCTATTGCTGAGAAGTATTTTAATCTCTTTTGGTTCTATTGCTAAGAAGTATTTTAATCTCTTTTGGTTCTGTTGCTGAGAAGAACTTTAATTTCTTTTGGTTCTATTGCTTAAAAACAAAATAAAGATAGGGACACAATTGATTTCTCAAAGAACCATAATCCACTTTAAAGACTAGAAGTTTCCTTTACCCAGTATTTCAACATCGTTTAAAGAAAAAAATATATTAGCCTATAAGCAACTATCTCACCCTAACCAGACTTCAATAGTATTCATTGGATTATCTTATTAAAGAGTAACATATGAGTATATGAACACTCTCTACCATGGGCACACTACCAAAACGTTTATGGCAGAGGATGTACCAATACCCCAAGGAAACTTTAGGTCATTCTCTTATGGACAACTTCAGACAAAATTATACATCTGGATCACTCTAAAGAAATAATGTGCATAAACGTTTATTTTTCCTTCAGACAAATCTTTAAAAGACATACAAAAGAAGAGTATATGCCTTCCAACCCAATACCATCCCACCCTGTAAAAAGGTTTTCAAATGAGCCTCCCCTGTCACTGTACAAAGCACTCTTTAATTCAAACCAAAATAGGTGACTATGGACAAGAAGCCTCTGATGGAAAAAGGGTTTAAGAGACTAACCCTCCGGAATACTAAACAGGTCTGCTGGCAGCGGGTACCGGTCTGTGGTATGACTAGGCAAACCCATCAGGGTACTGAACAAGCCTGTTGGTAATGGGGCATTCTTCCCGGGGAAGGAACCTCTCACTAATTATCACAACTACCCCACTGGAGTAATGAACAAGCTTGCTGGCAATGGGTTCTGGTTGAAAAATGTCTCATCTATACTTGTCTGATTGAAAAATCCACTTTTTTCCATCTAAAACAAAAAGAGTAAAGGTCATTATTGGCTTTCATGAGATACAAATTCCAGATGAATCAGCAATATAATTCTCCAAGAAAATGTCCATTTGAGAATCACCCTAAGTCAACTTACTGGTCTGACATCTAAAGCCTACACTATCTAAGAAGGAAACTTCTTAAGAGTGGAACCCTAACTAGGGAGCCTAATCTACTCATATTGTTAAATTTATCTATAACATCCAATGATAGTAAAACTCCGAAGCAAGTTAGGTGGGATCTGCTCTTCTGGAAAACATATATATATTCCCCTGTTTTACTATTGAATGCTACCTCTGTCAATAATCCATTAAAAGTAGGGCAATTTCATTTTTTGGCATGAGATCATATGATAAGTGATAAGTTGTACTTCTAAAATTTGATTGGTGTCTTTTGCTCTTATCATGATATAAAATGATTGAATCTTCTTGCTTACAGATGTACAACATCTTTGACATGGGGGAAGGTCAAAGAGACCCTTCAGAACTCTTTTCCAGACTCATATAATCCACTTGTAGAACCAAATACAAAGAAGATAAGCACAGAATAATAGAAGTACAAGACATTCCCATACCAAGTTTTCAAGAAGATTCAATCTAAAAGGATGAATCTTGACAATTTACAAGAAGTCACACATGCTATGAGCATCGATCATAGAAAGGTGAAAGCAAAGGTAACATGGTATTTATTTTCCTATGCTCATAAAACTACAATAAATATGAAAAGCTATACTAGATCTTACGACCTTAGTATTAAACCCATGTGCCTATCCCTCATACCCATATGCCTAAACCTAATTAATCCTCTCATAGCTCTTGAACATGGTTAAAGGAAAAAATCATATCAAAATATGAAGCATGCATAGCAATGATAACCCACGAATATATTCCATCCTTAAACAATTCATGAACCCATCATATATCATGAACCACGATCCAACATTAATTTCACCCCTCGAAAGTCCAATCACCTATTCCAAAATGATGCCCTGATACCCGACGTCTTATCCTCATCATTACAGCAATGAGTAGATATGAAATGGATTATCTGGTGGCGAAGCCATCCAGATACGCCTCATTTGGTCATAATTTTTCCTTGCAGCACCCTCACTTAAACTTACCATTCACAACACCATCACCATATTTCCCCTTGTCATGAGCTTTTCTCTAGTTCCAAGCCTGCTCCTTTCCGGTACCAAACCCTTCATCAATTAACTAAACCCTTGTCCTACAACCCAATCCTTTTCCCAACTTATAACAATGGTCATTACAAGACACGAACTGGTTTTCCAAATTTATAGGGAAATCGAGGAATACCAATTATGTCAAGAAAAATATGCTAGATTGGGGTGGATACCTTTTCTGGAAAAATTTACAGGCTAGAACGAGAAGATATCTCAGGAATTTATACAAGGTTATGATGGAGAGACGGTACATATAAGCAATCTACAACTGATAATTAATGAAGCAACCATAAGGGAGGTTATGGGACTGCCTAGCAGAGGAGCTAAAAATTTCAAAGGTGTAGGAATTAACAAAGAAATGTGCCAGCAATTCTTGAAGGCAGATCATCAGCACCCTGACTGGAAGAAGGGAATCCCTAGGAGCTACATCAAAGAAGAATACCATCCAATGATTACCAGTCTTCAACGATTTGTCACCTGTGAAGGCAGGTATGTTGTGACTTTCATTTTTCACCTTAGGCTCCTATTGCATTTTGAACGAGTCCCTAAAATCGATTTTCCCTATTTTCTATGGATGAGTTTGAATAAAATGGTAAGAGGTGTTAAATCCATCTCCAAAATAGAAAAGACTAGCATCTACCATCAAGGTTTCATTAAAATGCTAGTTTTGCATGAGCTTAGGAAATAGAGGATTAGTTGGAAAACCCTTATCACACAACACCTTTCCACAGGAAACAAATCTATGGAGGAAACCCAGCATGGTCCAAAGAAAAGTAAGGAACCCCAAGAGAAAAAGAGCAAGAAGGATAAGACAACTCCACCATCATCTAGGGTAGTGAGCCAACATGAAAAGGAAGGGTCCTCTTCCACAGTCAACAAGACTTCTAAAAGCTCCGAATCAAAGGGTAAAAACAAATTAGTAGAGGAGACTTCAACGATGGAATTTGAGAAAGAGGACCATCCGAAAATGATGAAGAAATGGAAGCATAGCTCAGAAACTAAAAGTAAACAGTCTGTGGCACAACCCCCTGTCACCATTTCACAATTAGAGAAGAAGAAAAGGAAGCCTGTGAGCATCCCTGATACGTTACCTCCTTGTAAAAGAACTACGAGAAGCATGGAAAAGAAGGGAAAAACAATAGTTAGTACTCATACACAGGAAGATCCAATCGACCTTACCTCCCCTTCTGAGGATTTACCAATCCAAGATGACATCCCTAGTCTGACTGAAGAGCAAGCCACTATTAATTTATGTGGGATGAGGGAGGAAGTCGAGGAAAGGGAGTGCACCCAGTCAACAATGGTAGAATCAACAAAGAACTTGACAAAAGAACAGATGAAGAAAAGGATTAGGGAATTACAAAAACAAAATCAGGAACTCCAACAGGAAGTAAAGGAATATCAACTCTTGGATAGATATATCAAAAAGGAAAATGAGCAGTTGAAAGCAACCAGCCAACAAATTCAAGACGACCATGAAGAGACCTCTAACAAGATCAAGAAGGTATTATGACTCCTACAATACATTAGGGTCATTAAAAGGGAGCTAAGAGAAGAGGCTTCAGCCATCAATATCATTGATCCACCAAAGTAAAGAACACGGTCTCAAGTTTTGAAAAATTTTTGGTTTTGTTTTCAGTTGCATGAGGACATGCAACAATTTTGGCATGGGGGAATGTTGAGACCTGAAATTGACATTCTCATTACCCTATTATACTCTTCACCTATACCTTTTTGGGCCTACCTAAAGCTTGAGTGAACGACAAGAACGCTACCAATTGCCAGTAATAAGGTCATAAGGTAAAGTATGGTTAATTCATGCATTTTTTGGTTTATTGAGTTAAGGAATTAAATATTTCATGTACTAANGCGCACCAAGATTGTTGTTGTTTGATCCGGTACCAAACGCATCCGGTACTAAATCTCACATGTTGTGATCTAGTACCAATGGCCAGGCTCTGTTATGATCCAGTACCAACGGCCAAGCTTTGTCATGATCCGGTACCACCTTTTACTCTCTGTCATGATCCGGTACCATCTACCTATTACGATCCGGTACTAAGATGGAATAGCCTAATGCACTAAGTTAAGTGCCAGATCTCGCCTAAGTCAATTGGTCGACTTCTATTTGCTATGATAAGAATAGTTTGTTGATTGCCTCATCCTTATGAACTTCATGTCATGAGGATGAAGTTGAAGATGTAACCGAATGATTAAACTTAACAACTGGTTGATTTGCAAATCACTTTTCCTCCTTGTGTTTCACGATTCAGACTATTAAATAGTCGTGGCAAGGATGGTAGAAGAGTAGGAGAGTTAGCATATCATCAATATGTAAGCAGCGTATGATAGTACAGAACATATTTCTGAGTGAAGATTAATGGAATGTCATTTTATCTTCATATTCTGACTATCTATGATTAAGAATGAGTTGAGTTGTTAAAGAAAGTTTTGATTTTATGTTTTGAAGTGTGAGTGAGAGTAATGTGTGTATTAAAAGCAAGCTTCATGTAGACTTCAATAGCTGACCTATTGAAGTGGCAAGGGCCCACCGCCCAACAAAGGTCAGCCTCTTCGTAGATTAGCCTTAGTATTTGTTTTCAGTAGTATAAACATTGAATTAGCTAAAGCTTTAACTCTATTAGATGATAGGAGTACAGCTTAGATTAAGATTTCCATTCTATAATTGCTTAGATATTTAATTGCTCTATTTTTTCATATGCTCTATTTTCTGTTCTCTTGAATTTGATTTCCTTGAGTGATCATAGTTGTTGGCAGCAATAATCAAAACTACTTGGATAAGAACTAGTGAAGTTCATTGTGAACCACAGCAGAACCAACATATTGACTATTGAACTACCCATGCTATGTTGATTGATGTGTGATTTCCTTTCAGAAAGTGTGGATTGCATACTTAGTTTTATGGGTCAGACATCAGAGTTGATCTATCAAACCAATTCCATCTCATACTTGCATGTGCCATAATGGAATAGATAGACTCTCTGTGAAAGACAACCAAAGTGCATTGTAGTTTGCTATTTTGATTTGTTTCCAGCATACATAATCTAGTTTGATTCTATACTCGTGACATTAGGAATTACCTTTCTTACTGGTGTCTTGTAACTCTGTTGATTACGAATCTCGAATTGATAATTAATGAGTGCATTATATTAGACATATAAGTAGCACAACAGTCTTAGTCTAAATTCAGTCAGTGATTTTTTGCATATTGGTGAGTAGGGGGGAGAACCTAAATAAGACGAAGTGGTCTGTTGTGGATGTCTGGTCTTTTGGCAGCCAAAGGAGAAGAGAACTCAAAGACAAGATCTTCTTGGCTCAGAGCTACAGGGAACTAAATGAAATTATTATGAACTAAAATCAATCATACATCACAATTCAATGGTAATCGCCCTACTGTATCATCCTTTCCCTGGTCATTCAGTGTTGGAAGAAAAGAAACATAGGGAACTGATTAAAACCAACAGCGGTGTCATTGTGATCAAACATACATCACACAAACACAACTATCCTCGACTGGATCTTCCATGCCCGAGTGTTCTAATACAGCCGTTACAAAGAGATGAAAAGGAAATTGACTTTCATTAGACAAGAAGTCTCAAAAACATAACATAACCAAAGAACCAAAGGCTTTTATTAAAGCTTTACAATCAGGAGCTCTGCTAAACCATCGACACTTACAAAATATAAAACATGAGTATATATACTCAAAACTGCTAACATCCTCCAGGGACGCAATTGGACCCCTACATTCAAAGCTTTGCATTTCTTCTCCTTCTGTCAGAGTGCATGGGATTTCCTTTGTTAGACGCAAATCTAAGATAGTATGGGTTTTGCAAAAAAATTTCATGACAAGGTGACCTTGGGTTGACAACCCGCCTCCATGATTAGTGCTCCCATGCTTCCTATTTATGGTTGAAACGAGGTTTCAACCACCTTATTTGGCTTCATTAACTACCCTTATTGGGATCTGTACGATCCCATACGTCCATAAATGCTCTTAGGCAGTGCTCTTGACTTGCTAAGTTAAACTTGGCACCTTGAAACCATGTTGCCTTCCTCTATTGTTAATACAAACTCTCTCGACCCCTTTGACGTGGCTCTTTTCAACCTCCCCATGTGACTGTGGTCCATTTCCTCACGCTTGTCCTGCATGATGTTTCGGGGTTTCTCATTTCAGGAGTTTTCACCCCATCTTGGCTTCAATGTCGCGATGCCTGAAATCATGAAACGGTCGCTGAGATCGACGGTCTGACTCGCTTCAAAATGGATGACCATGATCATTCCCTTGACAATACGAAATGATGACTATGCAATGAGCGCTAGCCCCTTTTCCCAGAACTTCTTCCTTTGTGACCGAGCGCTAGGAGTGTGGGCCTAATTTCTGGGAGCTTTTTCGATTTCACGTTTCGAGAGAAAGAGATGATGCTGCTGGGAAACCTCTGATTTGCAAAATCATGAAATCGAGATTTCACATTTCGGGGCTTCGGAATATGGGTGCACTTGGCTACAAGAACCCCGAAATCCCGATTCCTGAAATCACCAAATTCAAATCAATGACCCTTTTCTTCTCACAAATGAACGTCCTAGATATTCCCCTTCACGAATCAGGATTTCACGATCCTTGATGCATAATCTCTCAACATTTCAAATCCTGAATCCCACGCTCTCTTGATTCCATATAAGACATCTCTTTGTGCTACCGCCTGCAATAATGAAGAATTGGACGACACAGCTAGGACTTGGGAAAAAACAAAGACTCAGTAATAGAGGCAAAAATAGAAGTAATCGTCCATAGGGGGAATAAAAAATCTCGGGGCCGATAACTCTCAGGCAAAATTCGACAAGGAAAACCAGTCAACCAAAAGATGAAAGAAAACAACAAAGGAAAATATATGCCTGGAGGAGAGATCTATGATCGAGTCTGCACAAAAAGGGGGGAAAAGACAAGAAAAATCATAGACCTAGGCCAAAATCACCATCCATCAGAACATGACAAGCTTAATCGCTAACACAACCTTATATTGTATTTGTGACACCTAATAAAGATAATTTTCAAGTATTCTAAGTGATGTTCCCTTTCCTTCAACAAGCAGTGATATCATTGAGATAGGGAAGGACAATGTAAGACAAGTCATGAAAGTGGTATGACATGGTGTGATAGAAGGTGGCTCCAGTGGTTTTCAACCCAAATGACATCACTTTATATGTGAAATTTCCTCATGGAGTGGTGAAGGACATATTGTATTAGTGATGTGGTCGAATATTGATCTAATTATATCCTGAGAATCCATCCATTAAATATAAGATTTTTTGTCCCACACATTCATCGATAACATGATTAGTAAATGGAAATGGGTTGTTGTCTTTGGGAAAGGATTTTTTCAGATCATGAAAATTGGTACATACATAAGTGGTGTCATGCTTATTCATGAGATGGATTGGGTTAGAGACCTGTGAAGTGTATTCTCTGGGATAAATGAATCCCACCTTTTGTAAAAAAATTATTTCATCTTTGATGGTGGGTGGCTTGTTAAGGTGGATATGCATTTGATTTTTCTAAATAGGAATGGCATATAGCCATGTATTGATGTTATGCTCGATGTGATGTGATCTCAAAATTCTTGGAAAATATCTTTACAAGAAACAACTTCTTTTGGGTAGAAGTTGTTGAGCCTCCTTTTCGTCACCTCCAATTTCCTTAGCTTGTCCCATATCCTGACCTATTTTTCCTCATACACATGCACTCTTTTCCTATTTTCCTCAACAGACGGGTCTTTTATGCATTATTATGTACATATGAGGTAACTTGTTCTTAATAATGATTTATGATGATTTATTAATGATTTGGATATAATTTTTTATGTTTATAGATCTCTAATTACTTTGAATGATCTAAGTAGACTTTATGACAACAACTTCTATTCGTCTGGTACCTATTTTCAACATCCATCTGGTACTCATCTTGTCTGGTACCTATCTTCATGATCGTCACGTACCAATACTCAGCTCATTCGGTACCTATTTCTATGCTATTCCAGTACTTGTTCCAGTGTTATTCCGGTACCAATTTATATGACTGTGTGTGTCTGATACCAATTTATGCGACAATGTGTGTTTAGTACTAGTATTTTTCTCCAATTGTGTGTGTCTGGTACTAGTCTTTTGATCTAGTTGTGTGCGTTTGATACCCTTCCCATATTTTCAGGATTTGAAAGAGGTTCTTCTTGATGGGTCCAAGGAATTTGTTGGTTCGAACATTCTTTGTTCGTTGAAGACCATGATACATTTCATCACTCATGCACTTTGTGTCATGAGGATGAAATCGTTTCCTTAAAAATTGATATATCATCCAATTGTAATATTTATGCAAGTATTTGACATTATCTCCAAACTTTGATTGTAACGGTTGCTTCTCTTTAAAGAGAGAGCCTTATAGATGATAGACATATACATAGATAGAATTAAGCAATTTTATGTTGTAATATTGGTTTTTGAATGTTGTGGATTGTACCTCTATTTTTATGAAGTAATGACATAATTGTAGTTCATGAATTTTGTGTGTGTGTCCAAATATTCTATTCTATAAGTTTCTTTTAAGAGCTACCTTGTTGGTATGGCAAGGGCCCACTGACCCAATCAAGGTAAGACTCTTTGTATTTAGTTGTGAATATGATTCTATTTTTTTGTGTGTGTGGGTAGAATAATTCTATGTTTACTCACAAATTCTAACTTTATTCCTGCTATGTTTCAGTGACACACTTGATAGCATACAATATATATGTGTGACAATTCTGAGTGTGTCAAAGTTGAGTGTAATGAGATATTCCTGAGTGCAACGATTTATGAGAAATTATTTGTCATCTTTGTGTGAGTATATGAGAACAATCATTTGATTTAGATGCTTTAGTATTTGTATAGACTAAATGTTGTAGTGTTTGTTTTTATTTTTCAAATCTAGGGACAAGTTGGCTCTCCATATTTCCTCATACATGAGCCTGAAATGGAGTATTCCACCACACCTATATTTTTCTTCCATAATTTATTAAGCTACATCTGTAAAACACAGGCACAATCAAGGCATCCATCTCTCACCCTTCATGCACATATAATGGAGTGCTTTACTCTTCCTGGTATCTCTTTTAGGCTTGATTAAGTGTTCTTTGAAAAGTATGCAGAATGTTAATTGTTGTTAGTGTAGTTTCTCTAGGAGATAGAATCAAAGTTCATCTTTACCTTTCATGAGATAGCAATGAACAAATCCATCACCTAAGCAAGAACTTTATATTATATGATTGTTGATAAGTTTTGATTTCTGAATTTTGAACTGTGTGGAGAGTGTTATTTGAAAAGTGTGAAAATAGAGTATTTGGTGTGAAAGTGTTTTCTTATATAGACTATACTCATCAGACATAGGCAATTATCTGTTATCGACACATATAATCCATCAACTCTATTGATTATGAAACCAGATTGATATATTAATGATTGCAATATACTGAAAATATAATTGCATCAACCGAATCTTGTCTCTAGCAAGATGTTTTCTTCAACACCTAGGGTTTGGGAGATATTTACCTTGATGGTAGGTGATATATTTTCCATTTCCTATTCTTCAAAAGCGTTAGGGGAGGGATTTGGATTTTTTAACCGATTGACTAGACCATGAAGGATGAAGTATTTTGATTCAATGACACATTAAATAATAGATAAATAGGAATGCTGATGCATATTGTCCCAAAGGTAATCAAGTGCATTGAGGGACTCCATAATGTCTTCAACAGAATGAAATATTGGGATGCAAGAAACAAACCGATCATGGAAAGTGTAAGGGGAGGGGAACATGAACCGATTATCATTCCATACGAATGAGAAACATGGTTCACATATGCTACATCCACAGAGGTAGATGAAATACTAGTGGACAAGGGTGCCACCAAAGTTTAGATCAAAGGTACATGAGGCATGTTGAGGATGCTATGATGTAAACCTATAGAGAACAGAGTGTTGTCTAACCATTGTGAACCCATGGAAGTTGATAAGTAGATAATCTACATCGTGTTCTCATTGGTGTGCACTTGAGGGGGACCAATTTCAATGATTGGTTCAGAATTGATTGCGGAAGACTTATCGCATTTGAGAGTAGGTTCTTCCATCATTTGGGTTGGATCTTGTTGGTGAATGGAATCCAAATGATGAAAAATATCAAGATAATCATGATACTAGGGTAGACGGGAAAAATAATGAGAATAATGGTCATAGGTGCCTCACAAATCACATGGGGGATTTGTGTACAAGGATTTAACACTCTTGGTCAATGAATTAGGGGGAGGGAATTCTGCAACATGTATGGAGGGGTCATTTTTAAGTCATATGCATTTTAAATTTATTTCGATTTAGGGATGTTAGGAAAATTGAAGGTAGCGTTGCTAGAGATATCGGATATGGTGCATGGGGGCATGGGACTAGATGCAATATTTTGGGTGTCCATGGCTTGTTTTGGAGTGTCTATTCCCCCTTTAATATTGTCTTTCCCCCCCTTGCCAACTCATTTTCCTTTATGTGTTTATAGAGGTGGGGCCTGTGTAGGTGCTTTAGGAGCTACATGGGTCATCGGTATTAGCTGCATCAGAATCAAGGCCAAGTAAGGAGTTGGTGTGGAAGGTGGAAGAGTATTTGGAGGGGGATACAAATACCAAAATGAAATCTCTAAGGTGAGGTTAGGAAAAGTTCAATGTTTGCATGACCGAGGTACTAAATATTCTTGGAGGAGGGAATAAGAAAGTACTTGATAAAAGGGGTTGTATGGATGCATATGCATATGTGGTTGTGTATGCACTCCTAGTGGTGGAATGGGAGGTTTCATATTTGAGGGTCCAATAGAAGAATGTGGATGTGGGACCACTATTCTATGACCAGATGACACCATACAAACATTGGAAGAAATGGGTTTGGTAATTGTAGGAGGAAATCCATAATATGCACCCAACATTTTCGAGTCTTTGTAGACTCTAGGGATAATGTTTGAAAGTTAAGGCGTTTTTTGGTTCCTACCTAAAGAGGACACCATATGGTTAGGATGGAATTGTGCTTGAGGGTCATGGTAAGTCAACTGATCGATTGCGATAAGTTTCCCATTATGGGGGGGGGGGAATAATCTTTCAAAAGAATAAGGAAGACACTTCCTTCATGGAATAAATGAAGCTTTGACTTGGAAGGCTATTATCATATAAGGAGGCATCAATAACTTCAATGTCAATGAAAAATTGTTTTCCTCCTAACTATATGGGACAACTATGGTAAATCCCTTCAACTTGAAAGGGTCAGACATCATACACATGAAATGAGCTCGTAGACTGAATGAGTGTGGGGGACCCTAATGTTTTCCACACTTGGGATGACATGACACATGTGGATGCTCCTTCATCAATAATACATTGATGAATGATGAAATTCTTGATGGATACTAGAGTCTACAAGGGTACCGAGGGTGGAAATATAAATGCTTCAGTCTTGTCACCATCAAAGGTAATCATTCTATCATTCTATGGATCAAAAATTCCCAAAGAAGAAAGTAAATATTTCCTTTGTGCATCACATGTTTGGAGTAATTATAAAGATGACATCATTGTAGGGGGTTGAGATAAGTCATCCACTATGTTATATTTGTGGGATACATTCCAATGGGGGTTAGAGGAATTCCTCCTTAATGGATCATTGGTTACCTTGTGAGGAGCATCCACACTAGGGAGAGAAATATATAAAGATCCATTGGTGGATAGAGGAGAATCATCAGACTCAATTGGTTTTTCCTCTGGGGGAATACCATATTAGCTAGATCGAGTAGTAATATTAACATCAATTGAATCCAAGAAGAGGATATAGTAATTCCCATTCCCAAAAAGGGTAGGAGTGGTAGGTTGTCCATATGGAGGGGCTTCAAAAGTGAACACAAATCCTTATGATAGGAAAGGGTTCCTAAGAAAAAACCTGTTGTGACATGGGGGGTGCGGTAGGTTGGCTATTAGCTTGCTTAAAATCCTTAGCTTCTTCGCACATTCATTGCATTTCAAGTAAGACGGGAATCCATGAGTGTAATTCCCATAGAAACTAAAACAAGTGCAAGGTTTTTTAGTGTGGAGGTTTTGGTTCTTCACCTAATTGGTAAGGGATTATTACCTTGGCCTTGTTTTGTGGAAAGATGATTTCCCCTATTATTAGGGGTAGGGTTTTGATTCCCCTTGTTTTTCTTCTTTTTCTCATTGGGGGGATGTTGGAGGCAGGCCAAAGCGGAAAAGCAAGGAGTTTTTGGGAAAGAAAGCATGCACGAGGAAAGTGACAACTGGAAGGAAGAACAACATTTGTGCATGTGAGGGAATACCTAACAACAGTAGGGTTAGGGTTTTGGTATGGTATTGTAAACGTCTGAAGAGCCAGAAATGTATAAATAGAGATACTTAGGTATCATAACGGGTTTGTTTGGATATATACTTAGGTATCGTTGGGATTATGTTTGTTGTTGTTTTGGTTATGCATGAGTTGATGTGATACGTGATATCTTGTTGTATGATCTATTTTGTATAAGCTATTGAGCTAGAGAGGACGAAGGAGGCTAGATCTTGAGGGTTAGATTGCAGGCTAGGGAGCCTGGTGCGATCTAGTCCGCCTCATATAGATCTTACCCGACTTAGGATATTTGTAAAAGCGCGACGTTGTAGATGTGGAAATACTATAATAAAAGAGTTGAGAGCCAAAGCTTTGTGGACGTAGCCCGGGAGGGGATGAACCATGGTAAGATATGTGTTATGTGATGAATGCATCCTTATCTTTATTGTCTTCAACATTTATTATTATGTTGAATGAATGAGTTGTTATATTTCCTACTTATTTGTCGATAACAGTATACTATATTTACAAGTTATAATAAATGTTTCAATATATTTCTCTCTTATCTCAAACTCAATCCTAGGCTATAAACACCTTAGTCTTGTAGCCACCCATTAAAGATATCTTGGGTGAGACTGTGCAATGCATTCTCTGTGTTGTATTGCCTTCTGGTTTACCAGGAGGGCCGATAGTTTTAGAGGCTTTGTTGGAAACTCGAACAGACATGAACCCTGGGTCAATAACCTCAGATAGTATAGAAGAGTAGTTAACCAACAAATGGTTATGTTGCCATTGGTAGTAACAAGACAGGGTTGAGTAGATGAGATAAGGTGAAGACCTGTCGGAGGAAGATCAAGAAAATATTAGGGTAGAGAGAAATGAGCCATTAGAAGGGAATTTTGAGACTATGGAATCCCAAAAAAACATAGATCGAAACTTGGCTAAGAACCAAAGAGCTGGAGTTTGCACAAAAAGATAACAGAAACCCTAGAATAATACCCCAAAAATATCTTGAGAAATACGTGTTTACTGATTTGCATGAAGTCTTTTTCTGCGATTTTCCACTTTTGTTGCAGGAGTGGATACTAAGGTTGAAGTATAACCATGCAATGAACCGGATTCGACAACTAGAGTGGACCCCAATATAGATTGAATAGCTATAGAAGGTGAACAACAAGTTCACCCGCGCAATATAATTTTGGCTTGACAGTATTGTGGCAGGTTTTATCACAGAGTTTGCAGTTGATACAGTGAAGTTGTACAATGCAATGGAGAAAGAGTTTATGCATGGACCTCGGGGAAGGTACATTCGATCATTTTATACTTATATTAAGACACTACTATATAACAAAGGCATAATGACTATGGAGTCAGACAACTAAACTTCCCTGCATGCATGGGGGAAGGGGGAAAGCACTGACAGAAAGAGGAGAAATGGAAGGAGGAAAGGATAAGGGAAAGAAGGAGGAACCCTTTGACCTGATCATTATGGATGACAACCAGA
>JASDQU010818481.1:21376-35561 GCA_032191745.1 Picea mariana | reverse complement strand
ACCACCGTACAGAAGATATTCCGTGTAAAAGTTTTCATGGGATGAGCCACTACTATCTGACACACGATGTGGTAAGGCAAACGAGGTTTCAAGTCAGTCATATCTATCATGATGGTACCCGGGTTACTAGTCTTAGTAGCGCCTAAAGCAACCAACAAGGCTTTTCTCTGAGTAGGGCAACTTTGGAGGACCTTCAAAGCCAACATAGCACAAGGGGTTTGGGATAAATCTTCCACCACAGAGCAGTTTTGGGTGGCCCTTGCATTTGGATTGTGAGAAGCTTTTTTAAACATACCTTTTGGAATGCGTGTCATCATTTCTCCCAACGTCTTCTCAATCTATAGAGGAAGAGATGGGAGTTCGGCTTCTTTGCCCTTCTCAGAGGCGCTTGGTTTACTATAGTCATGTGCTCTAGTCATCATTAAAGCATCAACCCTAACCATATATACATCTGTGGAAGAGGAATTATTTGGGGGAGGGTAGGTTTCGTGGCTGCCCCCTTCGGCACTTGTAGAGGCTTGAGTTAAATTTTGCCCATGCTGAAAGGGATTAGTCAACACGGCTTGTTGTTGCTGTGTGACAAACTTTTGGGCCTCCGCAAGTCGAGGACATAGATGGGTTGGGTGGTCTTCTGCACATAATTTGCATGGATACCTCGCCTTCCTCTTTTACATGGTGCCCTCGCCAGCATTATCAGTGGGTTTCTTATCCCCCTTACCCTTCTTGCGTTGTTTTTTATTCCCTTTAGACTGCTGGGTGGCCTTTGGGTTAGTCGTCTGTACGGAGTGTACTTCTGACATTTGGGTAGGAGGAGCAGCCAAAGCAGTAGTCTGGCTGGCCACTGAGTGTTGTATAGATAACTGTTGCAATTGTTTTGTCAATTGCTCAGCAGGATTGGTTTGTGCCAAACCAACGATACCATCGGCATGTGGTTTGGCTCTCTGTCTAGTTTTATCCAGTATTGATCGTGGAGCATCCGGTAGGATGTTGTATAATAAACCAGACTGAGAATAGATGAGCTCAAACTGTTGAGCCCTCATGATGGCATCTTCTTCAGAGAAAACCCCAGAAGTTGCGACATCTTTGGATAATTGTGGTACTAAAGACTTAAGGAACCACTCCAGCAGGAATGCTGGTGGAACCAGTACTTTGATTAGACTCTTTCAGTGTCGCCACTCTCGGATATGATCAGAGATATGGTCCGCTGTTGTCTATTTGAAATTGGAAAGCAGTTATGTGCCTGCGTCGTATCTCATAGGTAACTGGAAATGGTTAAGGAAGGCCATCGCCAGTTCTCCAAAAGAAGAATATCGTGAGCGATCAAGCTTGATGTACCATTTCGCGACACTCTAATAAGAGTGCGTTGAAACAATCACAACTGGACGGAGTCATCTTTCAGTGAGTTAGATGAACACCAAAGGTGGAAAGTAGTCACGTGATCACCTGGATCTTCGTTAGGCTTGGCCTCGAACTTTGGGATGTCCGAAGGCAACTTCGTCGACATAGGAGGCCAACGCGGATCATGATAGATAGGATTGTTCAACAACCGTGTCAAATATGGCAAGTGTAACGTCGCCAAGAATGGTAGTTTGGGTTGCTACTGATAGCCTAGGAAAAAGGGTCCTGGAGTTTGACTGGCACCAGGGTGCCAGGAAAAGTTTGGCTGCTGGCCCGGATTCTGGTAGAAACCATGGACCTGACCAGCGTAAGGATTTTTAATCTGTGGAGACATCATTGGCTGATTCCCCATAAAGGACAAAGGATGTTGGGCATTCATCATGTTTGACGGACTTTATGAAGGATTACCCCATGCCGGTCCTGATGGGAGAGGCATAGAATTCTGTCCGGGGTTCCAGTGACTGTGAAAAGAATTACCCCAGAACGACATTCCAGAGGAAGGAACAGATCCTTGTCCTGAGTTCCAAGGTCCTGGTATATGTGCCCCCGACACAAGAATAGTACCCTGCGCCGGAGTAGACTATCCAAAAATGGGTGTGCCCCCAGATGGGAAAGTAGTGGATGCGAAAGTGTTATTACCAAATGTCCCATTCCAAACAAACGATGACGAACCTACTGGAAGAGTTTGTGCAGGTGTTCCTTGACTCTCGGCTCCAAATGAACTCGTGTGTGTAGGCTGCCCAGCAGACTGCTGATGCAATCCACCAAGATAAGGGGATGAAGGCGAGATATGACCTCCAGCGTAAGGAAAAGCATTGAAAGGGATAGGAATGCCCCCAAGTTGACCTTGCAGGGGAGCGTTAGAGCTCCCTACCCCCAGACCCAAAGTCTGTAAAGTGGAGTAAGTGAGTGCAGGACTTGTACCTGAACTAGGCATACCGTATGAAAACGGAGGGCCTGTCGCACTAGGTGTGAAGTGAGGTGTGGCAGCCATGATAGATGGGGTCGATCCACTATGCGACGTAGTTGCGGCCGAGACCATGGTGGCCTGGACCGTCGACATGGGAAAGTTAAGAGAAGCTTCTCCTGTGGTAGCAACGGTGATGGGAATGGAAGAATTCCTAGAGGAAGTAAAAACGTTTGTATTATAACACCCATGTTGAAATATTCTCTCCTCCAAGGCTCATGAACCATCTTAATGCGTTACCCTTCAATGTAGCTAGAAACAATTTAAGCTTCTACGTAGTGGTAGTGTAGTCATAGATTCTACACATAATATCAAATTCAAACATAAACTCATCTGGATCTTCAGTAGATAATCCATGGAAATTTGGCAGGGCTGAAAGAGGTATGTTCTTCATAGGAGCTATCCCCTGTGTGGGAACATTAGTAATTGGAAAGACCAGGGTAGAGATAGTATTGTCACCATTTGCTTGATCTTCATTGTTCAATGGATTCTCATGGTGGAACTCTTCTTCATTATCTTCTTGATTTTCCATATGTGCTCTTTCTCTCCACTCAATACGGAAAGCATCCCACTCCTCTTTAGTGACTATCTATTCGTTGATTTGATAAACAACTTCCTCTGGCTTTTCCCTGTTCCGAGCTACACTTTCTTGATCTTCAATATTCTCCAGTGTTGCGTGCTGATTTGTTGGTGACAAATCTCCAGCTTCAACTTCAACCCCTGATGAAAATGATGCTTCAAAGTGGGGTAGTTATGATGACCGAGGAATATATCTTCTTGGAGAATTTGAAGGGTGAATGATAGATCCCGAAGAAGAATCTACTCTGGCTATAATATCATCAACAAAGGTTGGCCTTCCCAGTGCAGGATTCCTTCCACCACGTCCTCTAGCACCTGTAGGGTTAGTATTTTTGGGGATACGTCCTCTTGTTCCTCGATTCTTGCAAACTACTCATTCCTAAGAAAAAGAAAACTAATGTGCTTACAAGAATCTATAATTATCTTCCCCAGCAATGGCGCCAAAATGCTGGGCACTTTAATTGTCTAAATAAATAGATAATTAAGGTGTTCAATATAAATTGTCAAACCTAGGGAAGCTTTGTTATTTTAAGATAATTGTGCATAGTCTATGCTAGATTATTAAAGCAACACTAATCAAATTGCAGTAAGGTAAACTAAAAGAAAAAAAATTGAAAAGCTGAACACTAACACAAGTTGTTGACACAATTGAAGTTCTAATCTATTGCTGCAAAATTGAAATCACACTTGCATAATTGAAATCTAATTTCCAGGAGTAGATATTGATGAGTGTATAAGAATCTTGGATTATCTAATCTATTCGAATTTTCTATATTACTCTTGTAGAAGTAAGTTCTGTGGTAATTGCTAAAAGGAAGTCTACTTAATTGCAGAAGGGGAATTCACACTTCTAATCACTTTTTCTTGAAAAGATAGATTTAATCTAATGCAAAAAAGGAATTAACTTTCAAAGCAATTCTCCAGTAGAATTCAACAATTGTTTCTAACTCTCATGAGACACACTGATGCGCATTAATAGAAAGGGAGTGAACTGTAACAACAAATGTATTCTAGAAATGCATAAAATCACACAACTGTAAATAATCACATCAATTAATCTAAAAATCGAAACAAGGGGAGTCTGTGAGGAAGGTGGGCCCTTTCCTTCTCACTAAATCCACTTGAAAAGACTACAGTCAGTTGGAGAAACTCAAATCGCTTTCTTTATTAAATTGACATAATGTTTAGATACAAAATACTTTGCTTCACTCTCTATTCCACAGCTAATCTCTGGTACCAATGATTACAAAAGATCTGCTATTTAAAGACAGAGTGATTCAGTTGAAACGAACTTAGAACAACCTTGAGAATCAGATATTCTCAAGCTGTTCGTATGATATAAAGGATCTATCATCATTATAAAATATGGAAATGATCTTGATCACCGATGTGAGCCAAAACATTTAACAACATTGAGGATCAGTCTTCAAGATTCAGATTTGAATGATATACCAGCTTCCAGGATCAGTGGGCATCTGTTGCAGCAAGTGTAACAACTTCCAAGAAAGGTGTGTAGTTGTTGTAGTCATGTAACATCATGCAGAACTGGCGCACAACTAGTGTAACAACAATAATCTTTCTTCAAGACTTGGTTGTTCTACACATTTTGATCATTAGTTTCACATTCATGGGTAAAATATGAGAAATTCTACCAATCAAACATGTTAAGTAAATAAGAATATAAAATCAAGATCAATGATTCATACCTTGGGAAAAAGGGTCTTAGCAAACATTATAGTAGGCATTTAGCATAGAAATGATAAGGTTGAATGAGCAAAAGATATAGTGAAAAAGGAACATTTCTGGGTCCTAACACATCCATGAAATGATCATGTTCTTATTTAGTTAAAAAAGCCTTTGTTTCATCACCATCACATCAATGCATGTTGTCTTCAAAAGTTTCATCAAAATTTTCATTTACATAATTATTTTGAAAATGAGGTCTTATTTGCTGATCACCCTAGTTCCTCTGATCTATTTGACTGATTTGTGGAACTGTTGGTCTCCTTTGATTCCTAGGTGGAACATCATCCTTTTCTCTGGTGTTAGGATTATTATCTAAAGAAATCCTCTCCATGGTCTTCATCATCAACTCAAACCTCTCTTCTGATGACTGCGAGGTTGAAGGCTGTGCCTTATCTTGAACTTTGTTCATGTCTTTGTCAGAATTTTAATTGATCTTTCTTGAAGCCATTAGATTTAATTCAACTTCTATTGCATCACTCATCATATCATGTAGTGAAGTGGATATTATTTCCCTCAACAACAAAGCAAAATCACTTTCAAAGGAATCAACATATCTAAGTTGAGAAGCTCTAGGAGGAGGTTTTATTTCAGTAGGAATTGAGTTGTAGACTTTTATAAATCTAGCTGAAACTCATGTACTATTTCATCAGGTGATATTACCATGTTTTTATACTGGGTTAGAAACTGAAGGGGGTTTTTCTTGTCACCCCACTTTGCAAGAAAACTTGTTTCAAAGGCTTCAAATTTTAGGATACTTGCTACTAGGAGAGATCTGAACCATTTTTTGACTTCTCCTGCAAGACTTTGTGCAAACAACCTCATTTTTGCATCTTCATAATCTACTTCTTCTAGGTCCACAAAATCATTAAACCAGTCTAAATTTTTTTGGGCTGACACATTGCCTTCAACATCATACAACTTAATCCTCTGATTATATTCCTGGGGCAAATCATGTAACTGAGCAGGTAGGACAAGGGGGGGAAACTGATCTGGATTTTATGAGAAAAAAGAAATGAATACAGATTATTAAAATATGCTTAACACATAATAACAGAGATATAATAAAACTGGTTTTATATTCAATAAGGAAATAAGCTGAAATTGTAAGATGCAACGGAAAACAAGCTTGTTGGAATGGTGGCGGCTTATCTCTGAGAAGAGATGTGACGACTGCACTCATTCACAAGAAGATGATTACAATGAGGATTTGAAGGCCTTTTTACAATAAATAAAAATTCCAAAAACCATAGACATCCAAAAACCTAACTCTAGGAGATGAAGCACCAAAATTCATGTGGGCCCTGTTTGGGTAAGTTAGTACATCAACTTCTCGGGGTCGTAACGTTTGCATACGATCTTCGTTTTAGGTGCACGATAGCCCATTGGAAAGGTATTTTCGAGAAGATTCATTTTGGTATCTCAATCAAAGCCTTCTACTGTCATTGAGAAGCTCTATCCCAAAAAACCTTCATTTAGGCCCTCAAAATGGCCCCGGAAGTTAAAAACTGCTAAAAATAGTAAATTGCTAAAATTGCCAGAAAACTGTTTTGAGCAAGTTGGAAAAGGTGGGTGGCCACTGATATCCACCTGGATCAATCCTCCCTCTTTATAAAGCAATGGTATCCATTACTTTGAGTTCCCCCATCATATGAGGAAATTTCTGCTAAATTTGGCCCCAGGTGAGCCACTTGCCTTGGTGCAGGAGCTACCCTTCTTTGATGATTCGATAAAGCTGGATCATTTATTGTTGAGTGCCGTTGATATGTGGGTCCACAATATGACCATTGGATTCTTTTTTCATGCAGTCAAGGTTGAGATCTATTGGTTTCAACTCCTCTATTATCTCTCAGGTGTCCAATAGTGTTGGGAAATATGGCCGAAGGAGAGCCACGTTGAAGAATGGGTGTAGGCCAAGGAAAGGGGGAATGTTGAGCTCAAAATCATTGTCACCCACAACCTTGGTGATGGTGTATGACCCATAACGGAGTGGGCAAATATTTTGATGGGGCCCTTTAAGGTCTTCTTTCTGTAAGCGTAACCAAACTTTGTCTCCCACCTGAAACATATGTGGCACCTGATGTTGATCATGGCGCTGCTTGTACTTGGCATTAGACTTCTGTACAATATATTGAACCTATTGGTGGATTTATTGGATTCACTCGATGAATCAGGTGGATTTTTCATCTTCTGGTGGAGCAGGGGACGATTCAACCGAGGTGGTCACCAGGGGTAGTGCAACATTCATGGGGCCCAATGGTTGGAATCCCAACCCCACCTGAAAGGGGCTATGGCTAGTTGAACTATGCAGGGATCGGTTGTAGCTATGCTAGACATAGGGAAGAATATCATCCCATGTGTGGGGGTGTTTTGAATTGTGCATGCGCATGATATGTATGATCATCTGATTGACGACCTCTGTTGAAAAGGTTGAAAAGGTTTCAAATGGAATATTCTACACCTATGAGCACACCTATGGTCACTGGATTCAAGTTAAGAAAGGATGATGACTCACCTAATGTTGATTAGAGTTCCTATAGGTCTATGATAGGCAGCCTATTGTACATCACAACATCTCGTCTAGACAAAATGCATGTTGTTGGAGTGGTAGGAAGGTATCAGGCTGCACCTAAACAGAGTCATTTGTTAGCTGTCAAAAGAATATTCAGATACTTGAAAGGAACAATGAAATATGGCCTATGGTATCCTAGGAATCATAATTTTCAACTGTTAGTCTATTCAGATGCCAATTGGGCTAACTGCATGGATGAAAGGAAAAGAACAAGTGGAGGTGCATTCTTCTTAGGAGAGTCTCTTGTAGCATGGTTCAGCAAGAAGCAAGGTTTCATTTCCTTATCAACTACAAAAGCTTAATACATTGCAGTTGCCACTTGCTGTACCCAAGTATTATGGATGATTCAAACACTTGCAGACTTGGAGATTGCTGATATCTTCACTAAACCGCTTGCAAAAGCTCATTTTGAGTATCTACGCTGGGCATGACCCTGTTACCAAGTTAAAAATTCCATACTGTCAGGGGGAGTATGTGTTGGTTGAATATATGATACCTCCGAAAAATATTGCAATTGCTCACGGGGGCATGTTTTCTTTGACTTTGATGTCAAAGGGGGAGAAAAGGAGTGGTCTGGATACTACAGTTGGAGATCTAAGCAACCTGTCAGGGTTTCCATCAATGCCAAAGGGGGAGATTGTTGGCATGTTTACAGGAAGAGTGTGCTTGTCATTGATGGAAAGACCAGAAGGTGGAACAGAAGGAATCCTAAGCTCAGGAGGAGGAGCAAACAATATGCAGATATAAAATCTTAGAATATATATCACTTTTCACTTTCTAGAAGTGCAACCGAGGTCCAAGAGAAGGACTCGCAGGTGGAGCAAAGGTCGAGACCTTTGAACACTTAGAAAACCTTCTAAGTCAGAGAGATCAGAAAGCTCAGGAGGAAGAACGACAATGTCTGTTGGATCACCAATCTCGAATACTCGATGACCATTAGATCAACATCCCGTGACCAGAGGAAGCACCGAGGAGAAGTACATATCTAATCTGTTGGATTTGAGCACCGAGGATCAATAGTCGTTGGATCCAGAAATAAATGCACAAATGTTAAGCCTTTGGATGAGCGTAGGAGAGAAAACTTGTCAAAGTCCTGAAGTCCCGAAGTAAGCAGGGACTGTCCATCGTCAAGACTGATAGGTGGCACATGATCTTCAACTTTGGAGAAAATCACTTCGAAGATTTTTCAGTTTGAGACTTGAAAAACCCAAAAAATGGAGAGCCAGAGAGCCGAAGTAAATGACAGTCATCAGATCATTTTGAAGTGGAAGGAAAGGATAAGCTAGAAAAGAAACATTGTAGAAAGATCAAGCTGTCGATCTGAGAACGTGATCGACGAACAACATTTAGTTTGGGTCTAAAATTTGCAAGGAGGTTATTGTTCGGGGATTCTCTCTTCAAAAAAATTGGCGACTTGAAAATTCGAAATACTCGAAGTCCCGAAGGCCTAAGTCCTGAAGTGAATGAGGATCCACATCAACAAGACTATGTCAGCAAGGACATGTGGCACAATCAGACAATGACAAGTGTCAAGCTGATTCGGCACTTCAGGTACGTGCAAATCACAAATCCGAGTTACACATGGCATCTACTAGGCTCATGAAATGTCATCAAGTGACGTAAGTAAGTGACGTCACTCTGGGAGTTTTACTCCAAGAGTTTTACCTCCAACAGATTCCCTAAGTCTTGAAGTCTTGAATGCCGAAGTCCCGAAGTGGATACGAGTTTTCCGATTTGAAGATCACTTCGGATGCATTCTCAACTGTTGATCTAGTAGAGTGGAAGGACAGTGTGAGTGGAAGTGTTAACCGACAGCAAGCGGTTTCCACCACCTATGACTTATTCAACAGGTGGCCACTCTAGAGGAGAATGAAGCAGTGATCAACTTAAAGTCTTGAAGTGCCGAAGTCACCTATGATCGTTGATCATGTAGGAGAGTATGTGTCAATGGATCATGAACTACGAGCGAAACTACTCCAGGAAAACAAGAAGGAAAAAGGTTTGAGATTGTCGAAGGAAGAAGTCCCAGTGCAGAGGATAGCCATTGGATTAAAGAGGACATGTGTCAGTGGATTGTCAGTTCTGGGAAAACACAAAGGAAGGATGATATAAAGTTGAGATTGTTGAACCACGAATATTTGAAGGGATTGTGATCGTTGATCCAAAAGGGACACACGTTGTTGGATTGTGGACTTCGGGTAAAATGCTCTGGGAGCAAGCAGAGTTTGAGAATCGAAACTCCCGAAGCCCGAAAGGAGAAATTGATCTCGTCCATTAGTTTGGAAGGCCACATGTCACCTGATCATTGAGACTAAGGATCGCACATGGACAGAGTAAAGAAGGCATGAAAGGAAGATAGATCAGAACTGTTGATCGAGGAGCACTGTCAAGATCATGAGATCGATGGTCCCATCACATTGCGGGTCCAGAACATGCTCGGGTATTAATGTTTCTTGAGCGGGCCGCAATCAAAACCATGGTTTTGGAGCAAGGACGCGTGGAGGCTCGTATTGAATTGTAGGGTGAAAAGTGGGTTTCCCTCAAACCGCCAATGGACACAACCACAATCGTATGTCCACATGAACTCATCGCCCAAGGTCATATCAAGGGAAGAGATAGCACATCTCTAAGCTCCACTTTGGAGTTCGGTAGATCAGAAGTTGAGAGAGTCGGGGTGACTCACGACAGATGACCTGAAATGTGAAGTCCCGAAGTGATTGGCCCCAGGTCACAGCCAGCGGTCATGAGAAGGAAGGGGCTTAGGAGCCAAAGGAGCCAAAACCGACTGACTGTAACTGCTAGAGAGGACGAAGAATTGCGAATGACAGAGAAACAAAATATTCTCAGGATAACTGGCAGAGAAGCCAAAGAATCTTGAATAACAGCCAGAGAAGATGAAGAGTTCATATGATGATCAAGTAGATGACTCGGCATGTGAATGACATGTAGAACAGAGAACAGTTTTTGTGACTTCGAGAGTGATGCTAGTGAGTAGGCAGAGATGAATATCAATACCTGAAGTAGAGATCAGAGACACAGTGTATAGCATGTAGAAGTAGCACAGAGTATAAAAACAAGAAAGAGAAGCTGAACATGCATTAGAGTGCGCAACAAGAGAAAGAATAGAGCATAGAAGTGGAACAAAGAATAGAAGTTGGAGGAGGAACATAAGTGATGGAGCTGTAATAGACCATATGAGAGACAAAGCAAGTAAGTAAAGTTTTTCAAGATTCAATCAGGGTGGTAGGGTGGTGCTAGGGAGGATTGTAGTCCTCTAAATTCTAGTTGGTGCTAGAAGAAACCTAGGAGTTGGTGCTTCCATCTAGTTGGTGCTAGAGAAATCTGAGAGTTGGTGCTCTCTGCAAGTTGTAGCTTGCTATCAGAGGTTTTAGCCTCATATTTTAGTTGGAGCTCAAAGACTGTGATGTACATGAAAGTTTGAGATTGATTGACATCCTAAGAAGAAGAGGATTTCTCCCTTTATGGGTTTCCTCATGAGAAATCTATGTCTCTGTGTATTCTATGTGATGGATCATATATTTTTTATATATTCATGTTAAGTTATCAACAACACATTAAATAATAACTAAGAAAATTCAGAAAAGAGCAAAATTTTTTAAGCTTATATTATAACTAATTCAACCCCCCTCTCAGTTATATTTCCAACAATTGGTATCAGAGAAAGTTCATTTTATTTAAAGGTAGATAAGTAAGCTTAAACATGAAAAGTCATGAAGGAGATTCAACTAATAAGGCCTCCCTGTTCAATGAAACAAACTTTGCCTTCTGGAAAGTTAGGATGAGAACCTACATAATGGCTTTAGGTGCAGATGTCTAGGATGTGGTAGAGTCTGGTTATGTTAAGCCAGTTGTACTAGCTAATAAGGATGACAAGATGGAATTCAGCTTCAACGCTAAAGCTATGAGTTCTATTCTGAGTGGGCTTGCAGAAGCAGAGTTTGTCAAAGTCATGCACTGTGATTCAACAAAAGTTATGTGGGACAAGCTGATATGAAGTTATGAAGGTGATGAAAAGGTGAAAGACACAAAACTTCAGACTCACAGACTGAAGTTTGAGCAGTTAAATATGGATGAAGATGAAACTATCAACAAGTACTTCTTACGTATAGAAGAACTTGTCAACACTATGAAAGGCCTAGGTGAAACGATAACTGATTCTTTTCTAATCCATAAAATATTAAGATCTCTTCCTGATAGATTTAACTCAAAGGTCTCTGTTATAGAGGAAATAACAGATCTGCTATGAAATGAGAATCAACAAAGCTAAATCCACTACAAGAGACGATATTTTAATGTAGAGAAAAACAAAAACTTCGATATAGATGAGGTTGAAGCAAATTTTGTGAGAAGACTGAAGAAAGGATTAGACAAATACAAAGGTAAATTTTGCTTCAAATGTTTCAACTATGGTAAGATAGGTAATGTTTCATCCAATTGTCCTCACAAAAGAAAGGATCATACATATGATGATGAAGAGAAGCACAAACAAAAAAATGTCTATAAGGAGAATAATTTTAAGAAGAAAAGCCTTTGTTTAAACAATGATGATGATCCCTCAGATGATGAAAGCAGTGACTCTTATATTGAATATAAAATAAATGATATCATGATAATAGCTTTAGAATACCTAAACACTAAATATACATGAAGTGAGTTCGCTGACTGTGAGGCAAAAGTATATATTGAAGGAGAACTTGTCAGTTCCATGGAAGAGATTGATAGACTCAGAGAAAATAAAAGAAAACAAAAATAGTTACTGCTCAGATATGAGAAAACATGCAAGGAACCATCTGAAGAAATTAATATTTTGAAGGTCAAGTTAGAAGAAGCTAAGAATATTGAAGACATCCTAAAACAACAATTGAAGGAAGCCGAAACAAAAGGTGAAAAATTGGAAGCTGAAGTAGTGACTATCAAAAAAGATTTAGAGAAATATCAGGCCTTATATCATTAGAATCTGACAAGTATTAAATCCTCAGAAGGATTAGCCTCCATTCTGAATCAACAAAGGAATTCAAAGTTGAAAACTGGTTTGGGTCATGAAGAGGGATCAAGTAGTGGTCAGCCAAGAAACAAAGAATCCATCAAGTTTGTCAAGTCTACAACTACTGACAACAACAAACATGCAGAAACAAAGTAAGAGAATCAACCGCCAAGAAGGAGTGAAGGAAAAGCTACCAGAACTGAATCTGAAGAACAAAGAAATAATACACTCTCTTTTCAAGAAAATCATCAGCATGGAAGAAATCGACCTGCTCAAAGGAGACAACCATTTTCCATGTACACATATTTTTTCTATGGATATTGTTTTTACTGCTCTAACTTTGGCCACAAAGCTATAAATTGTTCTCTAAGATTTAGACATGAGCAATCAAGACATCCAAGGAATAAATACCTGTGTCAACAAAGAATGAGACAACCAAGTTACAAACAACCACAGACTGCAAATCATGGGATGGCTATGAAAAAGGTGCAAACTAAGCATAAAAATCGTTATGATCCTTTATTCAATGAACCAGAATGTTACATCTGCCATAATTATGGACATAAATATGCATGCTATCACTTAAAGAACTATAAGCCAGATTCAAATCAAAGAGATGAAAACGTCAAGGTTTGGAAGAAGAATGAAAATAACAAGTGTGGATTGGTGTTGTCATCTCAAAGACAAAAAGACTCTTGGTATATTGACAACGAATGCTCCAATCATATGACAGGTGACAAAAGTAAGTTCCTATCACTCAAGGAAAATAAATCAGGGAGTGTGACCTTTGGAAATGATGCTCTAGGAAAGATCAGAGGTAAAGGTCTAGTAAGCTTAAGTAATGGAAGAAGAAAAGCTCAAGATGTTTTATTTGTTGATGGTTTAACACATAATATTCTTAGTGTTAGTCAAATATGTGACAGAGGATGTGAAGTCACTTTCCCTGCCAAGAATTTTGAAATAAAGACAATAAACATAGGAGAGATGCTTGCAAAAGGGGTTAGAACCGAAAACAATGTATATGTTCTGAAGGAAGAAAAGGAGAAATGTCATTTAAGAAAAATTGATGAAAGTTGGTTATGGCACAGAAGGTTTGGACACCTGAATTTTGATCATATTTTCAAACTGAATAATGAAGGTGCTATGAAAGACCTTCCAAAAATATCTAAGCCTAATAACTCAGTATGTGAGTCCTGCCAAATGGGGAAGTTGACTCATGCTCAATTCAAATCGAAGAGTTTCACATCTTCAGAGAAACTGCTTCGACTTGTTCATATGGATCTGTGTGGACCATCGCGAAAAGAAGGAACTGGAGGAGAACGTTACTTTATGTTGGTCACTGATGACTTCTCCAGACGTACATAGGTTTCCTTTCTGAGAGAAAAATCTGATGCGTTTGAGAAGTTCAAAACGTTTAAGGCATTAGCCGAGAATTAGATAGGAAGAAAGTTAAAGGAAATTCGATCAGACAGAGGAGGAGAATTTATGTCCAAATATTTCAAAGCATTATGTGATAAACATGGAATTAAAAGAGAATATACTATTCCAGGTACTCCTCAACAAAATGGAGTTGTAGAATGCCAAAATAGATTTGTTCAGCAGATGGCAAGGGCTATGATGAATGAAAGGGACATTTCACAAACCTTCCGGGTGGAGGTTGTTCACACAGTTGTTCATATTCTGAACAAAGCACATCTAAGGCCGAATAGTGATAAAACTCCACATGAGCTATGGTTTTATCGACCTGCATTCATCAAGCACTTCAAGGTATCTTCTTAGGATATGCAACGAACAATAAATGATACAAATGCTTTAACAAAATAATTCATAAAGTAATAGACTGTATTGATGTTCGAATTGATGAAGAATCTCCTGCAAAAGATCAACAGAAAATAAGCACTAAGCGGGATGAAAAAGATGA
>JASDQU010818481.1:0-10881 GCA_032191745.1 Picea mariana | reverse complement strand
ACATGGGCAAAATTTAACTCAAGCCTCTACAAGCACAGAAGGGGGCAGCCAAGAAGCCTTCCCTCCTCCAAACAATCCCTCATCCGCGAACGTATATATGGTTAGGGGTGATGATTTCATAATGACTAGAGCGCATGACTATAGTAAACCAAGCGCTTATGAGAAGGGTAAAGAAGCTGACCTCCCATCTCTTCCTCTACAGATCAAGAAGACGTTGGGAGAAACAATGACACACATTCCAAAGGGTGCATTTAAGAAATATTCTCACAACCCAAAGGCAAGGGCCACCCAGAATTACTCTATGGTGGAGGATTTATCACAAACCCCTTGTGCGATGTCTGCTTTGGAGGTCCTCCAAAGTTTCCCTGCTCAGAGGAAAGCCTTGTTAACTGCTTTGGGCTCTACAGAGACTTGTAATCCAGGTACCATCATGTTAGATACAACTGACTTAAAACCTCGTCTGCCTTACCATGTCACGTTTCAGATAGTAGTGGCTCATCCCATGAAAAATTTTACTCGGAATATCTTCCGCACAGTGGTTGATGAGGGCGCCTCGACATGCGTTATGTCGTTAGCATGTTGGAAGGCCATCGGCCAACCCGTTTTGTCTCCATCACCTACTCTCCTCACTGCTTTTGACGGTCGTTCATTCCGACCACATGGCATCATTCCTTCTTTCCCTATGCAATTAGGAGGGAAAACCGTGTGTGTCGAAGTAGAGGTAGTCGATGCTCCCCTTGACTATAATCTCTTGTTAGGATAGAGTTGGACTTATGCTATGCAAGCTGTGGTTGCTACAGTTTTTCGAGTCGTTTTGTTTCCACACGAGGGTCGGATAGTGACCATTGATCAACTATCTTTCTCCAGACCTGACCTAGCTTTGGGGGCATCCACAGTCCTGATGATTGATAATCCTCAACTAGGTGTCATCAATGTCGGAGTTGGTTTGTGTCCATCCTTGATGGGTACCTTTGATTACCCACCTCCTCAGGGCGATATCAAATTTATATCCAATCACCATAAGGTCGAGATTTTTCAATTTTCGTCGTTCCACACGACTTACTTTGAGGATCCATGGATTCTTCCTTCCCCATCGGCTACGATGGATGAGACAGGGCACTCGGGTATGTCCATGCCCTTGTCTGCCACTAAAGTAGCATACTCTTTAGTCCAGCAAGCTTCAGTTAACACTGATCCAACTCCTGCACAAGAGTTAGATTCACTGCTAGAGCCTATTTGGGATCAGGGTTCTCTTGCCAACATCGATTCGTTAGACTTAGTATTTCCCTCTGATGAGGCAGTAATTGAAGAAATGACTAGTCTGGACAAACCTTGAGAAGATCTTCTTCATAGATCATATTTCCTCCCAAAGTTAAGCCGAATCAAAGCAGGAGAATTTACCGTGACTATGACTGGCGACAGGTCTTGTCATACTAATCCATTAGCTACACACAAGATCTATGTTGAGGGTAATATGGCAACCATTGCTGAAATGATACCTATCAATATCTCTAGAACCCCTGGCATCATAGACAATGTTTTCGTCGGAGCATACAGCTCCCGCGAGGAGATGCCAGGCATCAACCCACAAAGAGTCTATCATGAGCAAACTTTGTTGTTTTTCAAGCTCACTTTGAGATCCGAAAGCAACATCCGGCGAGACTGCATTTATACTTTTCGATCTCGTTTGGATTAACAGAGAAAAGTAACCATTATGGAGTCTTCCTTAGGCCCTTTTGAGACTCCTTAAAGATGAAAAGATTGTCGAGTGACCTTGTTTCTTCACACTCGTTAAATTGGTCCAGAAGAACGTTCCTTAAACGGGTCTCCTTTTAAGCCCTTTTAAGACCATCTAAAAATGAAAATATTGTCTAGCGATCTTGTGACCTTTCATGCTCGTTAAACTGAAATTTGAAGTCACGTCTGTTCGGCGGTAGTTTACCCCTTTTTTGGTCCGGAAGGTCAACTGTACGAACAAAGGTATACTCTATCGAATTCCCATTCTTTAGAAGAGTACTCTCAGGTATAATTTTATTCCTTTTGTTAGAACCCTATATAATAGGGAATCAGTGTTCTAAATAATATTTGTCTATTTCAGGCAAATGTACTCACTCATGACGCATGGCGAAGGCGGCAGAAAACACCTGACAATGACCAAGCATAAGATGAATGCTTGCGCGCGAACTTCAAAGCGAGTTTTGGTGCATTTTTTAGCAAAATTTGGAATTGGTTTGAAAGGAAAAAATGGTTATTGTGGTGGGCAAATGCAAATTTGGTTTGTTTGCCAAAATTTTTGCCCTTTCTAGCAAATTTGGCCCCTCGGCCTTTATGCAGAGTTGGGCTTGTTTATAAAAATTTAAATATTTTAACAAAAGTGTAGTGGCCTAGGGCCAACACCCAAGCCAGTGCCATTTCATACACCAACAACCAACACACAACACAACACCAATGCCTAACCCCAAAGCCCAAGCCACGGGCTCACTTCATTGACATAACATGAGACTGTCGGCTCTTATAAGCACCTAAAGTTCCTTTCACCAAGCGAATGTGGGATATCACCTGCAGAGAATAAAAAATATATGAAACGCAGCTTTAAAAACCCTTTGCCAGGTGTTTGAAACCGGATTAAAGGTGTCCAACGCAGAGGAGGACGCATGCATAGAAGGTGACTGCGCAGGTGTCCGATGGTTGTACCAGGTGTTCCTTTTGTAGTGGAAAACTAGACAGGAGAATACTAAAAATGACGAAGTCCCAAAGGTGGATGAAGTTGCTGGTGTAGTTGATAGTCTTGACCATAATGAAATCGATAGTGGTTCAGTTTCCCCTGGTTCTTTTCCATCACATACATCATCTGGTCAATTAGTTGAGGTTCAAGGGGAGATCAGTCTAATTAAGATGCATAAGTTGTTAATACAATTCAGAACGAATGAAGAATCCTCGGAATGGGAAAACGCATTTCAAGGAGTTAGTCAGAAAGCTGGGATGGATATATGGCGTGTTGAAAGTTTGCATCCCATTTCTGTACCAAAATCCGAACATGGGAAATTTTATTCCAGAGATTCTTACATAGTTTTGCAGACAAGTTCAACAATAAGTGGGGCTCATCATGATGACATACACTGCTGGATTGGGAATGACACTAGCCAGGATGAAGTTGGAGAAGCTTCAATAAAGTATACTGAGATTGATGCAGCTCTGGCGGGGCATACAGTGAAATAGAGGGAATTGCATGGCTATGAGACATATAAATTTTTATCATATTTCAAATCATGCTTTATACCTTTGGAAGGATCTATAGCTTCTGGAGATACAAGGATAGACACCACAAAATTTCAACCAAGTCTATATTTATGTAAAGGAAGGCGGGTTGTACATGTGAAGCAGGTCCCCTTTTTTTTCTCGTTCTTCATTGAACCATGATGACGTTTTTTTGTTTGACACTGAGTTAAAGATCTACCAGTTCAACGGGGCAACATCCAATATTCAAGAAAGGACAAAGGCCTGGGATGTGGTCCAATGCATCAAACATAAGTATCATGAAGGAAAATGTGAAGCTGCAGTGATTGAGGATTGCTTGATTAAGGGAATGTTGGAGTCGAATAAATGCTATTTACTTGACTGTGGGTCAGAGATATATATTTGGGTTGGCCGAGTAACTAAATTGGAAGATAGAAAAGATGCAAGCTTAGCGGCAGAGGAATTCATCTCTAGCCAAAAAAGGCCCAAGTATACACACATAGTGCGAGTCATTCATGGGTTTGAGACGCTGTCATTTAAAGCTAATTTTGAATCCAGGCCACATGGTCCAGGAACTGCAAGGTTTGCAACCAGGAGAGGAGTTACCACCTGAAAATTTTCAGAGAGGGCCTTCAGCAAATGAAGCTATTGTGTCACATCTTGCAGCCATGGGTTTTCCTCATCTTCATTGTGAAAAAGCTGCTATCAACACCTCAAATACAGGAGTCGAGGATGCAATGAATTGGCTTCTATCCCACATGGAGGACCCCGATATTGATACACCTATATCTACTGGAAGGAAAAATGACACAAAGCTCAAGCCACTTGTTGATGAAGGACTTATGGATATTCTTGGTTGATTTGGATTTTAAGCAGATGTTGCTCAAAAAGCATTAAGAGCCACAGGTGGTATTATTGAGAGAGTGGCTGAGTGGATCTTTTCTCAGCCACAAGATTCTATTGGCATGGAATTTGATGCCAGTTCTAATAGTGATCCTAGCACATTTGATCAGGCATTACCAGATGAAGAAGAAGATAAAGCTTTACAAAGCCAAAATGATTTACATTTAGAGGAGGCATCGATGGGAATGACTAAAGGAGATAGGATAAACAATTTTGAGTCCAAAGTTAACAAGTCAGATGCTGTGAAATGTTCTATTTCAAGGATTCAATTCGATTCGAGTGAAACTAAAGACAATTTAAGTGAAGTGTTGCAGAGCTTAGAGTGTGTGGACAAAACCTATCCACCTCAAAATTAGGAAGATATAAGTGGAAAACAAAGATGTCAATGGATTGAGCACTGACACCAGGAGTTCAAAGGGTGTAGGTTGCTCAGTGTAGATAACGAACTTCTGACATTACTTGTTAATAACATGACAACAACAGTGAATGCACTAGGTGAACCTGGACTAGATTTGGCCAACGAAAGCTTAATTCCAACAGGGTGCAATTGACAGTTTGAGATACACGGATCGTAATTTGTTTGCAGTGTTTTAGAATGAACTAAGTCGAATGAAATTGAAAGTGACAATGGTTGATGATCTGGTTCACGGATATGGTATTTGAATCATCGTTCAAATGAAACTGGCAGTCAAGGGAATATGGAAATTTAATTCCATGAATGACAAATGGAATGTATCCCAGTTTTCAGGCATAGATCGAACCATTTGGCAAACAAGAAATTCAGTTACAAGGAACACATGGTAGGAGGTTACAGTTACCCAACCACCTCAAGGCATTCGACTGCTACCACATTTGTTCATTGTGATGCTGTTAACTTCCATTCGCCAACAAACCATTAACTAACTCCAGATGTTAAATCAACAGTTGCCAAATCGTTTTGTTTGTTTAGAAACAGTCCACAGGTGTCAAAGCATTGTAACTGTTATCTATTTTTAGAAAACAGAGGCAGAGTGCGAGTCTTGGAAAGGCTGGGGGGTTTGTTTATTATTTATAGAGATGCAAAATACTAGAGGAGGGTTCGACTGGGAATAATAGGAGAGGGTTTTGACCTGTGTGAGAGGTTTAGACATGAAATTTTTAATTTTCTTTGCTGGACTGTGGGTTATGACTAGAAGACCTTTTTCTTCTCTGTAATTTTTAGATGAGCAATCAGCAATGAGCATTTTTTCTTTTACAGGATTCCTGTGTGGTGATATTGGTGGTGTTTTTTCTCTGTTTAATGTTTTCTTGTGATCATTACGCTTGTTTTCAGTTCTTATTATCTGAAGGAAAGTAATAGAAGAAGAATTTATCAGCAGATACTCTACCTCTGAGATTTTGATGATATTTATGTTTTCTACTAAATCTTAGTTCATGAATTCTTAGCTGCTCCTGTGCCTGGCTTTTATCTCCCCTAATTCTTCCTCAAATCAATACCATTAAAACTAAATTCAATCCAATATTGCTGCTACCTTGCCCTGTGAAAGAACTTTGTCCAGATCTGAGAGTGACTCACATTGTTTAAAGCGCAGAACCCATTTTCCCAATGGCCCTCCTTGCTGTCCCAAAACGACCATATAAAAACCCAAACCCCATACTTTCATTTCGTTTATAGCTAGCCTAAAATCCATCCCTTACAAACCAAGTTAAATCTAAAAGAGAGACCCCTCTCTGAGTCTTGGAGGGCTAGATCCAAGACTCGAAGTGGTTCAAGGTTACCTCTGTGATTGCCTCAGTAGCCTTAGGCAAATTACAGAGCGCTAACATTTTGGTGACTCCACTAGGCACCTTCTCCAGAGCTGCACTTCAAGTTTAGTTTTGACTTCTGATGGTGAACAGAAGCCAAACACCGGAAGGCTGTACCATTCACCTGGCGACTCCATTGTTCAAGATCCCAAGCTTCAAAGATCGCAAGCGACTTCACTGTTGAAGAATCCAGATTTTAGAGCCTTGATGATGCTTCAAGATGACAAGGTATGTGGAAAATCCTATGTATTGTGAAGCTATAAAATATTTTAGGGATGAGTTAGGAGATTTTCAAATTGATGAAGTTCCGTTAACAGCCTTGTTTCATTGTTGGGAATCGAAATTTTTTTCTCATGAAAGTATAATTTGTGTTCTCGAGCTGTTGGCTGAAAAACTCGAAAGGGATATTGAGCTCTTGAATACTCAGATTCAGTCCTACAGTTTCGAATATCCAAAACAATTTTATGAGAAACTTACGTCCCCTAAACCAAAAGATATTGAATCATCTTTCGATTTTCTGATTGACAAATATGTTGTTTGCATGCATAAGTCTGAAATTGAACAGTTGCAGTCATGGTATAATATTGAGGACATGAATGGGGAGCTTATCCATGTTAGAATGCTGAATGAATACCTGGAGAATCAAAAAATAGATTGTATATTTATTGACCCGGTTGCAAATTATATGGAGCTCCTTTTCAGTGTAACTGTTCAAACATGTTTTTTCTGCAAGGACCCGAGCTATCACCAACTGCCAGTACATATTTCAGTCTTGATTTTCATCAATAATGATGAGGAAACCCAATCATGGGATCAACTACTGAGTTGGCTTCATTGGCACTTTTTCATTACCTGATTGAAGCAGTAACTGTTAGATTAGGGTAGGTAGGAATGCGCCAATAATTTCATCAGGATGAGCACTGTCTTTTTTGTTTCTTCATAGTTTATTTTCAGTTTACAGCTTGGGGGCATCCCAATGATCAGCTGGTCGGCGAAATTCAGAGTTCAACGATTCTAGACACCTCCTGCGGAGCTATCTTCCCCAGGTGGAGTCTATGTTAGAACCCTATATAATAGGGAATCAGTGTTCTGAATAATATTTGTCTATTTCAGGCGGATGTATTCGCTCATGATGCATGGTGAAGGTGACAGAAAATGCCCGACAATGACCAAGCATAAGATGAATGCTTGCGCGGGAACTTCAAAGCGAGTTTTGGTGGATTTTTTAGTAAAATTGGGAATTGGTTTGAAAGGCAAAAATGGTTATTGTGGTGGGAAAATGCAAATTTGGTTTGTTTTCCAAAAATTTGGCCCTTTTTAGCAAATTTGGCCCCTTGAACTTTATGCAGAGTTGGGCTTGTTTATAAAAAATTAAATATTTTAACAAAAGTATAGTGGCCTAGGGCCAACACCCAAGCCATCGCCATTTCATACAACAACAACCAACACACAACACAACACCAACGGCTAACCCCAAAGCCCAAGCCATGGGCTTGCTTCATTGACATAACATGAGACTGTCGGCTCTTATAAGCACCTAAAGTTCCTTTCACCAAGCGAATGTGGGATATCACCCACAGAGAATAAAAAATATATGAAACGCAGCTTTAAAAACCCTCTGCCAGGTGTTTGAAACTGGATTAAAGGTGTCCAACACAGAGGAGGACACATGCATAGAAGGCGACAATGCAGGTGTCCAATGGTTGTACCAGGTGTTCCTTTTGTAGTGGAAAACTAGACAGGAGCATACTAAAAACGACGAAGTCCCAAAGGTGGATGAAGTTGCTGGTGTAGTTGATAGTCTTGACCATAATGAAATCGACAGTGGTTCAGTTTCCCCTGGTTCTTTTCCATCGCGTACATCATCTGGTCAATTAGTTGAGGTTCATGGGGAGATCAGTCTAATTAAGATGCAGAAGTTGTTAATACAATTCAGAATGAACAAAGAATCCTCGGAAGGGGAAAATGCATTTCAAGGAGTTGGTCAGAAAGCTGGGATGGATATATGGCATGTTGAAAGTTTGCATCCCATTGTTGTACCAAAATCTGAACATGGGAAATTTTATTCCAGAGATTCTTACATAGTTTTGCAGACAAGTTCAACAATAAGTGGGGCTCGTCATGATGACATACACTACTGGATTGGGAATGACACTAGCCAGGATGAAGTTGGAGTAGCTTCAATAAAGTATACTGAGCTTGATGCAGCTCTGGCGGGGCGTACAATGCAATAGAGGGAATTGCATGGCTATGAGACAGATAAATTTTTATCATATTTCAAATCATGCTTTATACCTTTGGAAGGATCTATAGCTTCTGGAGATACAAGGATAGACACCACAAAATTTCAACCAAGTCTATGTTTATGTAAAGGAAGGTGGGTTGTACATGTGAAGCAGGTCCCTTTTTTTTTCTCATTCTTCATTGAACCATTAAGACGTTTTTTTGTTTGACACTGAGTTAAATATCTACCAGTTCAATGGGGCAACATCCAATATTCAAGAAAGGACAAAGGCCTGGGATGTGGTCCAATGCATCAAAGATAAGTATCATGAAGGAAAATGCGAAGTTGCAGTGATTGAGGATTGCTTGATTAAGGGAATGTTGGAGTCGAACAAATGCTATTTACTTGACTGTGGGTCAGAGATATATATTTGGGTTGGTCAAGTAACTAAATTGGAAGATAGAAAAGTTGCAAGCTTAGCGGTAGAGGAATTCATCTCTAGCCAAAAAAGGCCCAAGTATACACACATAGTGCGAGTCATTCAGGGGTTTGAGACGCTGTCATTTAAAGCTAATTTTGAATCCAGACCACATGGTCCAGGAACTGCAAGGTTTGCAACAAGGAGAGGAGTTACTACCTGAAAATGTTCAGAGAGGGCCTTCAGCAAATGAAGCTATTGTGTCACAGCTTGCAGCCATGGGTTTTCCTCATCTTCATTGTGAAAAAGCTGCTATCAACACCACAAATACAGGAGTCGAGGATGCAATGAATTGGCTTCTATCCCACATGGAGGACCCCGATATTGATACACCTATATCTACTGGAAGGAAAAATGACACAAAACTCAAGCCACCTATTGATGAAGGACTTATGGATATTCTTGGTTGATTTGGATTTTAAGCAGATGTTGCTCGAAAAGCATTAAGAGCCACAGGTGGTATGATTGAGAGAGTGGCTGAGTGGATATTTTCTCAGCCACAAGATTCTATTGGCATGGAATTTGATGCCAGTTCTAACAGTGATCCTATCACATCTGATCAGGCGTTACCAGATGAAGAAGAAGATGAAGCTTTACAAAGACAAAATGATTTACATTCAGAGGAGGCATCGATGGGAATGACTAAAGGAGATAGGATAAACAATTTTGAGTCCAAAGTTAACAAGGCAGATGCTGTGAAATGTTCTATTTCCAGGATTCAATTTGATTTGAGTGAAACTAAAGACAATTTAAGTGAAGTGTTGTAGAGCTTAGAGTGTGTGGACAAAACCGATCCACCTCAAAAACAGGAAGATATAAGTGGAAAACAAAGATGTCAATGGATTGAGCACTGACACTAGGAGTTCAAAGGGTGTAGGATGCTCAGTGCAGATAACAAACTTCTGACATTGCCTGTTAATAACATGACAACAACAGCCAATGCACTAGGTGAACCTGGACCAGATTTGGCCAACGAAAGCTTAATTCCAACAAGGTGCAATTGACAGTTTGAGATACACGGATGGTAATTTGTTTGCAGTGTTTCAGAATGAACTGAGTCGAATGAAATTGAAAGTGCCAATGGTTGATGAGCGGATTCACAGATATGGTATTTGAAGCATCGTTCAAATGAAACTAGCAGTCGAGGGCATATGGCAATTTAATTCCATGAATGACAATTGGAATGTATCCCAGTTTTCAGGCATAGATAGAACCATTTGGCAAACAAGAAATTTGGTTACATGGAACACATGGCAGGAGGTTACAGTTACCCAACCACCTCAAGGCATTCGACTGCTACCACATTTGTTCATTGTGATGCTGTTAACTTCCATTCGCCGACAAACCATTAACTAACTCCAGATGTTAAATCAACAGTTTCCAAATCGTTTTGTTTGTTTAGAAACAATCCACAGGTGTCAAAGCATTGTAACTGTTATCTATTTTTAGAAAATAGAGGCAGAGTGCGAGTCTTGGAAAGGCTGGGGGGTTTGTTTATTATTTATAGAGATGCAAAATACTAGAGGAGGGTTCGACTGGGCAGAATAGGAGAGGGCTTTGACCTGTGTGAGAGGCTTAGACCTGAAATTTTTAATTTTCTTTGCTGGGCTGTGGGTTATGACCAGAAGACCTTTTTCTTCTCTGTAATTTTTAGATGAGCAATCAGCAATGAGCATGTTTTCTTTTACAAGATTCCTGTGCGGTGATATTGGTGGTGTTTTTCTCTGTTTAATGTTTTTCCTGTGATCATTACGCTTGTTTTCAGTTCTTATTATCTGAAGGAAAGTAATAGAAGCGGAATTTATCAGCAGATACTCTACCTCTGAGCTTTTGATGATCTTTATGTTTTTTTCTAAAGCTTAGTTCAAGAATTCTTAGTTGCTCCTGTGCCTGGCTTTTATCTCCCCTAATTCTTCCTCAAATCAATACCATTAAAATTCAATTCGATCCAATATTGCTGCTACCTTGCCCTGTGAAAGAACTTTGTCCAGATCTGAGAGTGACTCACATTGTTTAAAGCACAGACCCCATTTGCCCAATGGCCCTCCTTGCTATCCCAAAACGGCCATTTAAAAACCCCAACCCCATACTTTCGTTTCGTTTATAGCTAGCCTAAAATCCATCCCTTACAAACCAAGTTAAATCTAAAAGAGAGATCCCTCTCTGAGTCTTGGAGGGCTATATCCAAGACTCGAAGCGGTTCGAGGTTACCTCTGTGATTGCCTCAGCAGCCTTAGGAAAATTACAGAGTGCT
>JASDQU010818480.1:24003-35566 GCA_032191745.1 Picea mariana | reverse complement strand
AATTAATAATTAATTAAAAAATAACCAATATTTTATAATTCGGATGGTCACTTTCTTTGTGTGGTGGTGATTTTGGTTCGATGAAAAATTATTTTGGCTTTCTTATGGAAGGGGGATTAATCATTGGTGGTGATTTGAACCTTACAATGAATTCAAGTGATGTGTGGAGTGATCATGCTAGGTTGGATCCTCTGTCTAATTATTTTTTGAACATGTTCACATCTGTTGGTTTGGTCGATGTCCCTCCTTGCCCTAATATTCCTACTTGGTGGAATGGTAGGTTGGGTACTACAGGTATTTCAAAACGACTGGATCGTTTCCTCATAAATGAAGGGTTGTTAAGGATTTTGGGAAGATGCAAATAATGGACTTTAAACTCAACACTCTCACATCATAATCCTATTTGTATTCAAATTGATGAGTCCTTTGATCGAACCTTCTCTCCCTTCAAATTTAATAGGGCCTGGTTGACTGAACCAGATTTCATCACTTTAATCTGATCCACCTGGAGTTATATGGCTCAGTGGGAGAAGACTTCGACGATGAGGTTAATAGTGGAGAAACGATTTGGATTTAGGAGTGGAATGAAATGATTAATAGACTGAATACAATAAACACAGAGATATGAAGAACAACATAGATATCCAGTGAACAATATCTTCTATTGAATAAATGAAATAGGTTGAAACTGTAAAATTGCATAACTGAAACACTTGCCCGAATGGTGGTAGCTATCTCTAAGAAGAGATGTGGCTCCTACATGCATGCACCTGATAAGAATGATTACAATGAGGCTCCAAAGGCCTTTTCGATATTACTCGTGAATTCTAGAAACCTAGACATCCAAAAACCTAACCCTAGGAGGTGAAGCACCAAAAGTTATGTGGGCCCCTATGGGTAAGTTGGTACCTCAACTTCTCGGGGTCGTAAATTTTTCATACGACCTCTGTTTTAGGTGCATGATAGCCCGTTGGAAAGGTATTTCAAAGAGATACACATTACTCCATCAAACTTTGAATATGTCTATAGTTTGATTGTGGCGAGCCAAAAAAACAATGTTTAGGGCCCCAAAACGGCCCTGGAAGTACAACAAGATGTGCTAAGATGAATACATAAAAAAATAATCTAGTTGGATTAGGTGGGAGGCCACCAATATCCACTTGGAATATGTGTAGGGATTCAAATATCCCTGGAATTGTAGAACATACAATTACAAAGAAGTACAAAAGAACATGTTGAACTACAAATTTTCAAAAGGAGCCAGTTGGAATAGGTGGGTGGCCACCAATATCCACCTAGATCAATCCTCCCCCTTTAGGAAGGAATGGTATCCATTGTGTTGATATCCCCCATTAGGTGAGGAAACTTCTATTGAATTTGGCCTTGATTGAGCCCCTTTCCTTGGTAGAGTAATTGCCCTACCCTGACAACCCGATAAAGTTGGATCCTTTGTTGKTGAGTGCCCTTGACCTGTGTGTCCACTATCTTATCAGTGGATTCTTGTTCCATGTAGTCAAATTTGAGCTCTGTTGGTRTCAGTTGTTTGACGATCTCTGAGGTGTCCAATAATGGTGGGAAATATGGCCGAAGGATGTCCACATTGAATAGTGGGTGAAATCCAAGGAAGGGTGGAGTATTGAGCTCAAAAGCATTGCTACCCACAGCCTTGGTGATAATGTAAGGCCCATAGCGAAGTGGGTGGAGATTCTGATGGGGCCCTGTAAGATGCTCATTGTGAAAATGTAACTAGACTTTGTCTCCAACCTAAAACTAGTGCAGTACCCTGTGTTGACCATGGTGCTTTTTGTACTTAGCATTGGCTTTATGCAAAATATCTTGGACCTATTGGCAGATGTGATTAATCTTCTCAATGAATCTAGTGGATTTGTTGGTCTTAGATTAAACATGGGAAGAGTCTGTCTATGTGGTGGCAAGAGGTAGTGCAACATCAATGGGACACAAGGGTTGGAATGCCAGCCCTACTTGAAATGGGCTATGGTCTGTGGAGCTATGGAGAGCCCTGTTGTATGTAATATTCCAAATATAAAAAAGTATGCAGAACATAAATAAATGAATAGAAATGAAATATGAACAACAATATAACCAGAAAAACAGCACAATAATACCAAAATTATACTATATTAATACCAAAAGGAGCACTTTGATTACTGAGAACAATGTTCACTTGCCTCTTCGAGGGGGGAAACCTCGAGTAGAGCAGATCTCTATTACAATAATATCCAAGACAAAAGTTCTCATACCCTATACTCCTATTTATACTAAATATGCCTATCAAAAGAACCATCTAGAGGAAGATCCTTCTAGAAGTGAAATCTTCTATTAGGTCTTATTACATTGGACTTATTCTTCCTTATTGCTAGGCATTATTAATATTCACCTTTATTACATGGAAATATATTATTCTACCTACGTGAGGGTTTACGTCCCTAACATGTCCTCCCCCTTAAAAACAACCTTGTCCTCAAGGCTTGAGATGGGGAAATTGTTGTAGGATGGTAGTTGGTTCCCAAGTGGCATTTGTTGGAGTTGTATCTTTCAACTGGACTAACACTTCCTTGATGGTTCACTGATGCAAACAATGCTCACGCTGGTCCAAAAATGCTTGTGGTTGTAGCCAAATGGAGCCTTCTTTGTCCAACTCAGGAAGGTTGGTTTGGGTTTGACACTTAGTTCCAATCACCTTCTTTAAGAAGGAAACATGAAAAACAAGATGGAGCTTATAATGACTGGGAAAATCTAACTGATAAGCCACCTGTCCCACATGCTTGAGAATGGTATAAGGACCATAAATTTTGGACGCCAGTTTCTAACAATGGTCACCCTTGATGAAATTTTTCTTGTAGGTTTGTATTCGAAGAAACACTTGATCTCCTTCTGTAAATTGACGTTCAAAGTGACCTTGATTTGCCTGTTTCTTCATGCGATTCTGGGCCATGACCAAATTCTCTTTGAACATAAAAAGAATATCCTCTTGAAATGTAATCGTTTGGTCAACCACCTAGACCTTCGAGACACCCGGAAAATATGAGATAACTGAAGGTGGATTTTTCCCATATACCGCTTCCAAAGGAGTCCTGTGGGTAGCTGTATGGTACGAAGTGTTGTACCGCCATTAAGCTAGTGGTAACCATTGAGCCCACTGATTTTTAATTTCTGATGCAAAACACCTCAAATATGTTTCCAAACACTTGTTGACAATTTTAGTTTGACCATCAGTTTGGGGATGATAAGTTGTGTTGAGATGCAAATGGGTGCCTTGTAGATTGAAAATTTCTTGCCAAAAATTTCTAGTGAAAGTTGGGTCGTGATCATAGACAATAGAATGTGACATGACATGAAGCTTGAAGACCTGATAAATGAAAATTTGAGCAACAGTGGATGTTGAAAATGGGTGTTGAAGAGCACAGAAATGAGCATAATTGGAAAGAAGATCAATTATCACCATGATGATTGATTTATTGCCTGATTTAAGTAAGACTACAATAAAATCCATAGAGATATCCCGCCAAATAGAAGTTGGGATTTGAAGCGGTTGTAGTGTGCTAGGATATTTGATTGTTTCACCCTTTTTGTGTTGACACAAATCACATTCAGCCAAAAAATTATGAATGTCCCGTTTCATACCATCCCAGAAAAAAGAACGTTTGACCCTGTCATAGGTTTTGGTAAACCCAGAGTGCCCAGCTATGGGTGTATCATGAAGCTTAGAAAGTATTGTGGACTTAATTTTTCATTGTTTACTTAAATACAAACAACCTTTGTATCGAAGCTCATCATTGAGCCAAGAGTACCATGGGGAAACTAGAGAATTGGACTGAAATTTTTGTATTATATGTGAACTTTTGGGATCGTGTAGCCATTCTTGGTGAACAACTTAGAGCCAATATGGTATAATGAAGGATAGAGAAAAAATGGACCCTACATCTTCATATTTTCTTGAAAGTGCATAAGAAACCACATTTCCTTTTCATTTATTGTAAATGATCTCATAATGATATCCAAGAGATTAGTCACCCATTTTTGTTGCTCTGGGGAGGAAAGGCATTGTTCTAGAAAACACTCGAGGCTTTGATGATCTGTCTTAATTTGGAAGCATTTCCCCAATATATAAGGGTGGCAAAGATCCATGACATGCATAATAGCCAAAATTTCCTTTTCATAGATTGATTTGTCGAAATTGTGCTCGAAAAATTGTTTGTTGGTGAAGGCCAAAGGTTGACCCTCTTGCATAAGGACAGTGCCAATTCCTTTCCCGAAAGAATCACATTCCAGGACAAAGGTATTTGTGAAATCAGGAAGGGCCAGGACTGGAGTGGTGCACATGGCCATCTTCAAGTTTTGACAATCCTGAGCAGCTGCTGGATTCCAAGTAAAAGAATTATTTTTAAGGAGTGTAGTGAGAGTTGTTGCAATCCTTCCATAATTCTTAACAAACATGTGATAATAACCTATTAAACCAAAAATACACACAATATTTTGAGAGTCTTTGGGTGAGGCCAATATTGCATAGCTTCAATCCTTTTAGGATCCACGCTAACGCCAGCCTTGCCAACAAGATGACCCAAGTACTTGACTTCTGAGGCACCCAAAAGCATATTTAGATTATTTGAGAAAAATTTGGTGTTGAGAGAGTAGATGGAGAACTTGATCCACATGAGAAATATGGGTTGTCTAGGTTTTACTATAGATGAGGATATCATCAAATAAAACTAAGACAAAATGACAGAGAAAAGGACAGAAGACGTGATTCATGAGGCTTGGGAAAGTGGAGGGAGAATTATACAAGCCAAACGACATGACCAAAAACTTATAGTCACCCTCATGCATTCTAAATGTATTCTTAGGAATGTCTTCTTCTTTCATATGGATCTGGTGGTAGCCAGAATGAAGATCAAGTTTAGTAATGAACCAGATGCCACTCAATTCATCCAAGAGGTCATCAATGACATGAATGGGAAATTTGTCTTTAATGGTGAGTTTGTTGAGGGCACAAAATTTAGGACACATGCGACCAGAATCTTCTTTCTTAAGGACCATGACCACAGGTGAAGAGTAGGGGCTCGTACTAGGAAGGATAACACCTACGTTGAGGAGGTCTTGAACAATTTTTTCAATTTCATTTTTTTGGGAAAAGGGGTGACGATAGGGATGGATATTGGGCAGAAGGATTCCTGGGGAAAGGGGAATGGAATGATCATGAACACCATAGGAAGGAGGAAGACCCTGGGGAGTGGAAAAAACCACTTGATGTTTAGAGAGGATGGATTGGAGGTCCTACAACACAGAGGCTGTCTAAGTTGTTTGTATGGCATGGACTTGGTAAATAATACCAGAATGATTTTTTTGAGCATCTTTTAAATGTGATGGGAACTAATGATATTCGATGAACCAATGGTGATTCCTTGGAACTTATATTGTTGGCCCTCCTGGTCGAATTTCATGGTTAATTCCTTAAAATTCATGAGAACGGGCCCAAAGTCGTAAGCCATTATACACCCAAAAAAATTTCACAACCTCCCATGTCGATAGAAAACATATGATATTTTTGGTGGTATTCACCAATTTGGAGACACACATTTTCACAATGCCCTCCACATTTCATGGACCCACCATTGGCAATCGTGATTTGAAAATTATTCACTGCAAGAATATAGAAACTAGTTTCTTGGAAAATGTGGCGATGAATAAAATTATGGGTGATTCCACTATCAACAAGAATGATGACCTTGATATGCTTGATGTAACCAAATAGCTTGAGGATTTGGGGAGCAGAGAATCCAATGAGAGAATTTAGGGAAATGATTGGTTCTACTTCGGGAGGGTCTAAGGGAGGGGTTATGTCAGCGGGTTCAGGTGACACTGACACAAGGGGAGCCTCAACATCCATTTATGAAACATCATCAAAATTATAACAAAGGCCTTTGAGTTGGCGTTCATCCATTTCGGCCCTGGTCAATTTTTGGATCTTTAGTGGAGTAGAAGGAGGAGTGGGAGTTATTAGTTTAGTGTGAGGAATAAAGGAGGGTTTTTTATATTGAGAAGAGACAACTTGTTGTGATTCCTTATCTCTTTTAGTAGTGTCCTCCCAACTATGAGGCCAATCAATGAGTACATGAGCACGAATCTCATCCTTGAGGTCACTGATAAAAAAGTCTTAGAAAAAATCATCATACATGCCCTCTGTACGAACATCTAGTCGCTCAAAAGAACCTATAAAGTCTTCCATTCTGCCATATTTTTTCAACTTTTTCAAATGACCTAAATGGTTAGTATCAGTGTCAAAGAATTCATAAATCTCTACCACAAAGTGTGTCCAAGACACATACCCTTGGAGGGCATTTTTTCTCCATTGCCACCATTGCCAACATTATTGATCAATATGGAGAAAACCATATAGGAGTTTGGCCAACTCATCTGTAATTCCATACAAAGAAAAATAATGTTCCATTTGAGTTACCCGACCAGTGGGATGTGATCCATCAAATTTGGTCACATCCAGACGCGAAAGGTGTAGGTCACGCTAAAGTGACGGGGCTGAAAATTATGGGCATGAGAGGAATTTTTACCTTCGATACGCAAAGGTGGGTCAAATAAAGGAATATCTGCAGGGATATGCAGCTTGAAACAAATCATCGTAGTGACAAATTCAAGTTGGGTAGTAATGTCCTGTTTGAGTTCTGCAGTGAAAAATGATGGCTATGATTGCAGTGAAAAATGATGGGCATGACTACCACCATTTCTGAAAAATGATAGGTATGACTGCAGTGATGAAGTGCCCAAATGATTAACAAGAAGAAATGTGTAGTAATTTCTCAACTCGAATGTAGAAGACACAGTTGCGTCGCAATAAAACTTGTCTTTTCTGGGTTTTTTTCCTTCCCAAGGGTTAGGTATTCAAGGGTTCTACAGACAAGGGTTTTCCCTGTGCTATAACTTTTTGATATACATGCGGGGTCCAACAGTAGTACTTGACCCAATATCTCAGGGAACCAACTGAGGAGGTTAGATTGTGACCTTATCTATACTACCCAACTACCCAGGTACTAGACAGTATATTCTCAAGTGTTGTTCTCGATGGAACTATAGCAGTCAGGTGATCGATCAGTTTATCTATGGATTGATTCAGGAGATCTAGGATGATCTGTATACATGTGTTTTCTGATGCACTACCACTTGAAGGGGTACCAACATGGGTTACAAGGGTGGCCAATAGATGTGCGCTTAAGTACCACTTGTATTTGCTACGTGTATGAATCCTTGACCATGGGTTTATGCATGTAATGATAGATCTTTGTAGCTTGAAAACATCGAAATACGTCTCTACCTTGAAAAAAAATTAACCCACAATTTTATGCCGAGGAAGGTTCTCTGATACCACTTGTAATATTCCAGATATAAAAAAGTATGAAGAATAGAAATAAATATCTAGAAATGGTAGATGAACAACAATATAACCAAAACAACACCACAATAATACCAAAATGATACCAGAATAATACCAGAAAGAGCACTTTGATTACTGAGAACAATGTTCACTTGCCTCTTCAAGGGGGAAACCTCCAGTAGAGCAGAGCTCTATTACAATAATATCCAAGACAAAATTTCTCATACCCTCAACTTCTATTTATACTAAATATGTCTATCAAAAGAACCATCTAGAGGAAGATTCTTCTAGAAGAGAAAGATTCTATTAGGTCTTCTTACATTGGACTTATTCTTCCTTATTTCTAGGCCTTATTAATATTCACCTTTATTACATGGAAATATATTATTCTACCTATGTGAGGGGTTAGGTCCCCAACATTGTAACTGTGTTGAAAATAGGGGAGACTCTCATCCCATGTGTGTGAATGCTTAGAGTTGTACATGCACAAGATGTGCACAATCATGTGATTGATGACCTTTGTTTGGTCATCTGTTTGGGGGTGGAAAGCAGTGGATTTAGTGAGCTTGGTGTCCACCAGTGACGAGAGACTCGACCAAAATGTGTTGAGAAACTTCTATCTCAGTCGGAGATGATGGTCTGTGGTATCCCAAAATGGACCCACACTCATTCAAAGAAGATCTTGGTAGTATCTTTCATTGTGATATTCTTCTTACATGTTGTGAGGATGGCCATCCTTGAAAACCGATCAATGACCACAAATACACAATCATTGCCTTTCTTAGTGGATGGAAGACTAGACATGTAATCCATTGATATGGATTCCCAAGGCTTATCGGGAGTAGGAAGAGGGGTGTATAAGCCTTCATTCTTGATGGCAGGCTTGGAAATGGCACAGGCAGTGAAAGATCTAATATACTTGATGACATTATGTCAAATTTTTTTCCAATAAAAATGTTTCTGTAGAACGACCATAGTTTTCTCCATGCCAGAATTTCATGCCATACAATTGTAGTGGGCTTCCCAAATTATCTTTGCAGGCTCTCTTGTAGGAACACAAAGATGGACCAGATGGCATAATAGTCTGTCCTGAATGTGAAAATCAGTGACAGTCGCGCCTGTACCCAAGAGATGATAGGTGATGGTGAATTCCAGATCTTTCTTATAAAGTTGGGGCCACTCAGATGCCTCATGTCCACAGGAATGGAGCACAATGGTGAGTGCAACCACGGGAGGTCAACTAAGGTATTCAACGACACAATTTGATCTCTTCGTCTTATACTTGATGTTGAGATGGAACTTTTGCAGGTAGGTGTACCACTTATGATGGAGGTCATTCTGCAATTTCCCCATGTCTATATAAACTACAGAGGCTTGTGATCAGTGTGGATGATCATCTCCTTTCCTAGAATGTAATGTTTCCATTGACAACAGGCTTGTACAATGGAACACATTTCCTTGTCATAGGCAGGGTATTTATGGACAATATCGGAGAGTGTCTCACTATGGTATGCCACCGGATGACTATGCTGAGTGAGAACTACACCTACAACATAATCAGATGCATCGGTCTCAATATCTAATGGTTTTTTCAGATCGGGCAATGAGAGTAATGGAGCTAAGCACAAGAGATGCTTCAAATTATTGAATGCTTGTTGTTGTTACTTCCCCCACATGAAATTTTCCCTACCACCACTCTTGGTCACTTGGTTGAGGGCCCATGCAATATGGGAGAATCCCAACATGAACTGTCAGTAGAAGTTGGCTAGTCCCAAGAAGCTCCAAAGCTTGGTTAGTGTGGTCGAGGATGGCCACTCACAGCTGACTTGGATCTTAGTTGGATCAACATGTACCCCATGCTCATCAACAATGTAGCCCAAGTATTGGACCTTGTTCATGCCAAAGGAGCATTTTTCCAAGTTGGAATATAGCTTATGTTGTTGTAGAGTGCTCAAAACCTACTGAATATGCCACATGTTCTCCCCCCATGTTCTACTAAAAATGAGGATGTCATCCAAATATACCACCACAAAAGTGTTATTGAATACATCATCCATCAACCTCATGAAAGTGGTTTGTATGTTTGTTAAGCCAAAGGGCATGACTAGCCATTCGAAGATACCTTCTTTAGATTTGAAAATTGTCTTCCATACATCAGTTAGTTTGATGGGAACCTGGTGGTAGCCAGAATTTAGGTCAATCTTGCTGAAGAAATTGTCCCCCTTGAATTGGTAAAGAAGGTCATCAATCTTGGGAATTGGGTACCGATTCCTGACGGTGATTTTTTTTAATGCTTTGTAATCAATGCAGAGTCACTAGGTCCCACCCTTCTTCTGCACCAGTACAATCAGGCTTCTACAAGGGGAGGAGATCGGTCTGATGTTAACCTTTTGAATAAGCGCTTGGATTTGATGCCTGATTTCATCATTTTCCATCAAAGAGTGATGATAGAATGGTCCATGAGGCAGAGGTGAACAAGGGGTTAGTTCAATTGGATGCTTGAATTGGCAGTGCATCGGCACCTCAGTGGGTGAGGAGAAGATGTCTTTGTACTCTTCCACGACCCCACCCACTTGTTTTTGTTGTAAAGAGAGGCTCTATGTAGAGGCCACAGATGTGGCAGTGACCTTCTACTTACTATGAGCATGGATCACAAAGAATAATAACTTCCTGGTCTATGAAATGATCTTACTGCATTGCTTAGCATAGATTAAAGAAATAGCGGTAGGCGGCGCTACCTCTGGTATCCTGTACAAACTTCTACCCAAAGTAATAATAACACTATGGGGTCTAGAATCATGCACATCATGATGCTTCCAAAAATATGGTTGTCTAAAAATAAAATCACAAAATTCAAGGGGAGAAATATCACACAATACCTCGTCTTTGAAAGGCTTGATGTCTTAGTGCATACAACATTGTTGGCTAACACAAAGATCTCTTCCTTGGTGAAGCCAACCGAAGGTGTAGAGTTGTGGGTGTAGCATCATCGAAAGGTACAATCGCTTGATGACCTCTTCTGAGATTAGGTTATTCTAAATACCACTATCTAAAATGAAATGAAGTGGAGCCCCCTTTACCTACATCTATGAGTGAAAAATGCATTCCCCTTCCTCTAGTTCTTCTGGTTCGCTTGGATGGAATTTGTTGGTAGTGACAGTGGCATTGGGTTCAACATCAATAATTCACTTCCCTCCTTTTTCATTTGATTCAGAGTCATAAACAACCTCAGACTCAGATTCCTTCAGCTTGGCCACAAGTGACTTCTTGGAGTGACATTATTCACTATTGTGCCAAGAGATTTTATGGTATTCATACCAATTTCTTGTGTCTTTATTCATCTTTTAATTACCCTTCTTTTGTTGTGGATTGGAATGGTTTTCATGAGAGTGACCATATTTTCTCTGTCTCTTTCCATGTGGGTTGGGGTTGCCTTTGTCCTACTTTGGCTATGAGGGGTTTGTAGATGCAAACTCTCACCTCTTCTGGTTAAATTTTTTCTCGATGTTGATGACATATCTATAAGTCGTACCCAATGAGGTGATGTTCAAAAAATCCATTTTTGTTTAAATGTATCTATGCAAACATTCGCAATATTTGAGCACCAGATGTCACTCAAAGTCTTTAAAGCCCAATTTGGTGTGCATGGTATGGAAAATATTGGTGAAAGTTGGTATTGTCAGGTCCCTTTCTTGACGCAGGGTGGTCCATTGGGTGTATTGGTCCTCGTAGCTTCCAACGAGGTAATATTATTCTTTAATGGCCTACCAGAAGAAATCCCATGTAGGGGAAACCACAAATAGTTCATATTCCTATATGGCCCTTTGCTTAGAGTATGTATCCCACCAGTCCTTAACATGGGGGGACTTTGAGGAGTGCAAAAGTAATCTTTTCCCTATTGGGAAAAATGTGGACCGAAAATTACCCTTCAAGCAGATTCAACCATTTATCTATAGCATCTGCATCTATCACTCCTTCAAATAACAAAATATCAAAATTTACCTGTACCTTGAAGGGGGTTGCATGGCCGCTTCATGAGGATGCTTCTCTTGTGGGAAGTTGTCGAAGGATCTGTGCAAATTTGTCCATCATTTTGTTTCTTTGTTGCGTGAGGGATTCCTTGAGAAACATTTTAAAATTATATCCTACTCCATCATC